>BQNB010018369.1:0-68398 GCA_026074375.1 Tanacetum coccineum
AAGGAATGTATTTTAGGTTAACCCTAAATCCATCCCTATATAAGGAGGACCCTAGAGCTCATAATTCTTATCCCTTGTTTTTTCCTCTCCTTGGTTCGATCATAAATAAAGAACCCTTAGGGTTTTTGTGTTTTGATCTTATTGGTGTTCACATATTCGTTGGTCAAGAACTAGCATTTGGGTGATACTGCTTGACGTGTAGTGTATGAACTTCGTGGAGGTTACTTCCTATAGTAACTAGAAGTAGTTTTTTGGTAAAACACGTTTATTACACACGTGCGTGTATTTCAAGATCCTCGTTCTTCACTAGCTTGACTCCTAACAGTATGTTTCTTTATTTATGTTTATGTGTTAATTATATATGCTATATGAATCGATCCACTGCGTAGCTCGTAGAATATTATGTGTAATATTATTTGTTATTAGATAATAATTTCCAACAGTGGTATCAGAGCCAAGTTATATAGCATAGTAATTACATAAAAAATGTAAATATATGTAAAATATGCGCCCCATATGTGTTATTTGTTGCCTTTTTGTGTGAAAAATATTTTCAAAAATTATTTAGTGAAATAATTTTGCTTTAATTGGTCACATAAGTAAGGAAATAATATATATGAATATATTTTACATATTATGTAAAATCTAGTGCATATATATGTGTAATTGTTACCTTTTATGTGAAAAATATTTTAGGAAATTATTTATAGAAATAATCTTGTTTAAAATTAGTCACATAATTATGATAATAATATATATGATATATTTTACATGAATCTTCTAAAATATTATGTAAAATCTTGCGCCTATATATGTGGAATTGTTACCTTTTATGTGAAAAATATTTTAGAAAATTATTTATAGAAATAATCTTGCTTAAAATTGATCACATAGTTATTGTAATAATATATAGGATATATTTTACATAATCTTCTAAAATGTTTAAAATTGTTTTGTTTACGTTTTAGATTTGCAGTAAATATTTGTTGCTTATTTATCTTGGTCATAAATTGTCAACCATGGATTACATGCATGTAACCCATGATTTAGTAAGCTTAAATATTTATATGCATGAGAATTTGTTATTTGAATCATTTAATTGCAATATTTGGGAAGACCCTTTGTTGAATTAATTGCATAACTGATTCTAGTTTAGTATGATTAATTTTGTTCAATATGTTTTGTATGTTTTATATTTATGGCAATTTTATAATTATGCAAAAACAATTTTCATAATTAATATGGACTAAAAGTACCTGATTTTTATTGTGTGTATATTGATACATACACTTTGCAAAATCATGGACATATACGTAAATTTTGTAATTTTCTTGCAACACGTTCTATAACTCAGGGGTTTAGTGGTTTCCGCAAGGGAACCCGCGAAGGAACATGCAAGAATACACAATATTTACATAAATTGTTTTTAGCAGTATTTTAAGTATGTCATTAATCGTTACTGGGGTTTGATTATTTCCCGTGGGGAATTAACCTTATCCATAGTAAGATTGTTTATACTTAGAAATATTGTAAAAATGGCAATCCTAATTTTATAAATGGCATGTCAATTTATAAAATTGAGGGATTTATAGAAAGATTTTAAAACAAACAAAAATGGAAAGGTTTTTTAATAAACTTGTGTCATAAGGTTGTATGCATGCTTCCTTATACACAAATTTTGGTAACGCTGTTTTATAAATTTATACCCTTAAAATTTAAGTCAGTTGCCATCCAAGTATGGAATCACTTGAGTTTTTTTTACTCTAAGACAGTCTTAGGTGAATTTACAAAACAAGGTAATATAAAAATTGTATGGTCAGACCTAAGACTGTAAAATTATAGATTTTGTATTGGACGACTTATATCGAGTATGGTTGGTCAGACCTTCGACCCGAGGCATAAGATGGGGTGAAACATGCTACTTGACACTATAATTCTGGATTATATTGCCTGGTGCCCCATAATGGCTAAGAGTTGCACATGTTGGCAATTATCTCCCGTAGATTACCTTTTGAGTTATACCATTTCTAGTAGCTCAACTGCATTAATGGTACAACGTCAAGTTGGATCTTAGACCCTTGTAAAATTAATTGTTTATTCATATATAAACATAGATAGTTAATTTTTAAGGGATGAATTATCAAAAATACTGAAAATAAACTTTGCAAGTTCTTTTAATGTATTTATGCAACGTATACCAAAAACAAAGTTTTGTTCTTACGTGTTGAAGACAAACTGTGTCTATTTTCCTTGGGAAAATAAGACTATTTCCTATACTTTTCACTTATGGAAAAGTTATAATAGGAATGAAAGAATTATCCTAAATTCTAATCGAACTCATACCAAACTTCATGTTAAGTTAATTGGACTTCTTATTCTTTTAAGATTGCTTCAATATCCTTTTTCGATTTTGAAATCTTTGAATTATAATAAGAAACTTGGATAACTAGAAAACTTGCGTCTATAGCTACCAAGAATAAATAATCTTGTAGTAAACAAGACATATTTATGAGATTTATTTGGAAGACGGAAATATCACCGCAATACTATAAAAGGCAATAACTAGAAAACTCGTGTTTATAGCTGTTTCCTTAAACCGGTAAGAGTCGCTACACACTCTTGAGGTAAAGTGAGCTGATAAAGGAGGAATTACATGCCAATTTTTCAAGTTAATAAGTAGCTAAGATGGCTAGAACTTGAACACATTTCCTTGAATATCTAAGTACTTTCTTACTAGTCCATGTGACTCACACTAGCAATAATGTGTAGACATTCAAGAATTGGAAAGATGCATAAAGTGCTACTTACTTTTCACTGGTGAAGGAACACTCACATTGTTGTCATATCTAGTGAGAGACTGGTTCTGAACGCCACATAACATCATCTTCAAGCAACCTCCATCGTACCGGTGCGACCACTAAAGAATTGCTTATACACTAAACAGTTGCTGGCTTGGCTTGAAATAATAATTTACTTTCCAAGTGTGAAACATCTTTATTTAGTAAAGAATCACCGTATATTATCATTGATAACTTGTTGCTTTTGAGATGTCGCTTCCGTTTAAAGTTATCCTTGATAGATATGCACGATTACTTACTAATAGATGCAGTTCTATATATATACTAGCTATGAGCTTGACACTTCCATATTATCAATACCAACAAACTAACTAGTATGGTGTTGTTTTATGCAAATAAGTTGTACCCTGCACAAGTGGGAGAAATCTTTATTATGTGTAAGGAACAACTTAGAACAATATGATTAATGGTTACTTGACTGAAAAGTAAAGAAACTATTACTCTACTAAGACTCCTACACATTTAATGTATGTAGCCCTATTTAGAAAACATGTCAAGATAAAAAGGAAGCTACATGATTATGGTTTCTTAGAAATCATAAACATGAAGGTTGAGATTAACTTGAAATTACTATTGAGACCATGATTTGGAACTCATTTCACTTTAGTTTAATAATTGTTATGTCTTCTAGTTAAGACATGTACATTAAGTCCTTTACTTGTGAAAAGACTTATAACATAAAGTAAAAAGTTATATTGTTATGTCTTCTTATTATAGACATGTACATATAGTCATTGAGTTTTTGGGGGGTCAAGTACTTATAACATATAGTAATGTATTGGTGTTTAGTCTACTTCGTTGTACATAACATTAAAGTCGTTGACTTGCTCAAAAGACTTATAAAAGGATGCAATTGGCTTAGTAATACTATTGATACCATTATATTTTAACTTAAGTTGGTATAATAGGAAAAGCCATAAAGTATAAGATCAATCTTATTCGAATACCACATTTTATGGTATGTCCAACAAGGGTAATCAAACTATATATTGATATTGTTTTGATTCATGATGATCCTTAACTTATTTAACTCCTAAAAGTAGATCAAGGTTAGATATTTGAGTATGTCGTGGATATACCCAATTAGACTCCAACCTAGAAGGTTGATTAAGATAAAATGAGATGAATCTCATTGTGTCTTGATGGAATTTCTAAATTTGGTAAAAATCTTTTGGAGATTATTATTGACAAATTCCTAGAACTGTTAAGTGTATCTTGTTGGTTACCCAACAAAAACGATGGGATACCATTTCTACAACCCACACGAGAACAATTTTTTTGTTGCTCGTCATGCTGAGTTATTTGAGAATAGTCTCAAATGTACAAGAAGCGAGTGGGAGTCTCACTTTGCTAAAATCGAGTGGGAGTAATATAGGTCTTGAATTACTTCAAGAAGAAGATACATAAACCTTCTAAATGCACTAGCGAATGTCATACTAAGACTAAACATAGAAATAATAAACCTTAGAATGATGATTACTCATATTCATAGATCCGCATGGATACCTCATGATATGTTTCTATATTAATGGTGAGGATTATGAGTTAGAGGATCATTATGAACCTGCTATCCATAGAGATGCATTATTAGATCTTGGATTTAATGAATGACTCAAAGACTGTGAATGAAGAGATGTTGTCATTATGAACCTGCTATCCATAAAGATGACCAACCTATAATTGCCATATCCAGAAAAAGTTAACTTCCATTTAAAATTGTTATAACCAAAATAGAACACTTTGACTTAACTATAGTCTTCATCTTCTTCATAAACTCTGCCACTGATGACTAATTCTTGACCGAAATATTATTTTCCGTTCCATTTTTCTTTCCTCTTATTAAATATTGAATCCAAGGTGGTTCCTGAATAGTTTATAAGGTAGGTCCCTAAAAAAATTCTATATCGCTTTTAAGAACTCTTTACAAATTGATTACTTTGCGAGGACGATATGTAATCAAATAAGGTTTTGTGAATCCAATATAATCTTTAGAAAGTATACAAAAATGCTAGAATCCAAGCATGGATTAAAATCGCGCATCTAATTAGCATAATCTTAAGTTTAATTGTTAAATAAATCACTTGTTGGATTTGATTTTTAATATTTGATTTTTAATTATAAATAAGATATCTCATGAGTACATCTCAAAGCTAGTGGGAGTAAATTTGTTTTTTACTTTTCTAAAATAGATTATGTTATTGAACATAATTAGAAACAACTTATTTATCTAAGTAAGATTTTATCCCTTAGATTGGAATAAAGCTTCTTGTAAGTATTTTAGTAGATGGAACATGAAACCTTGGAATAATATGTTTAAATACATTAAACATATGTGGTGAATTAAGTCCGAGTACAATATGAAATATCATTGAGTGAAACTCGAATGATCTATCTTACTTGGCAAGATTGAACACCTGAATGGAAACCTTAAGTCTCACTTAAGGATTTATTATGTACATCATATTGTGTATGAGTGATTTGACAACATGGGAATCTAATTGAAAGATAATACCACATCGATAGATCTAACGAAAGAAAACCATTAGATATAACAAAACCCCGTCGACAAAGACCATAAAAAACTCGCACACCGTCGTTACCCCCAAACACCAATCCGAAAACCATTAGATCTAACGAAACCCTGTGGAAAAACATAATCACAACCTCGCACACCGAGGTTACCCCAAACACCAATCCGAACACCAACACAGATTAAGATAAAAGAAATAAATGCTAGACTAAAATAAGAGTGGTGGTGGTGGTCACGGGTTTTAGTGGTGGTCCTGTTATTGTTATAGTAATGTTGTAGGAGGGGGAGGTAGTGGTAGCGGCTGAGGAGGAGCAAAACCCAGGCGAAGGGTTTTTATTTGAGAGATAAAAAATAATAGTGTTCATTTTTTTGTGCAAATATGTGGTGTGAATTTTTTAAGAGTAAATTACACCGTTCGTCCTTGTGGTTTGTGTTAATCGCAGCCTATCATCTTTTGACCAAAAAAATTGCACCGTTCGACCTTAAGTGAGAAACGTTTTTTGTCGTTGGTCCCTCACTCTAACGGACCTTAATATCGCTTGTTAACTGCCAACATGTGATATCCACGTGAGGGTATTTTTGTCATTTTACCATATACAACATCTTCTTCCTTTTATCTTATCTTCTTTATCTTCATCTCAAACACTCTCTTACCCACCTCCGTCTTCTTGCACATCTTCATCTAAAAAAAAACAGTTGAAAACCAAAAAATACCCTATCTTATTCTCATTTTTTCATGAACACCAGCAATTCATTTCATAAATCAAAACTCACAAAATTATATAAATTATATATTGATTATTAGTAAAGTGTAACATAAAACCAAATCCCATCCTTCGGTAAGTACTAAGAACAAACCCAAACACATTCATTATCTTCCTTAATAAAAACAAAACTAGAAAAAAAAAGTTCCTAAACCAATCCATTTACATCGTGAAAGAGACCAACCAATTAATTTTTACAAATTTATTAGAAACCCACTCCATCAACCATCTACAAGATTTACATAAAACTTAGTACCAAAACGAATTAAGAGATTATATATAATATACGAACTCCATTGATGATCCAAACAAATTATACCTAAAATCAAAAACATGAAACCATATCTATTGCGAAAGGGGTGTTCGTTGGATTCCCCTGTGTTTGATCTACTGGGAAGATGGTGTTTGCAGGTAGGTTTCGAAAACATCTCTATTATTGTCTAACCCATAACCACTTTGTGAAGATGGTGGTTGCAGGTGGGTTTCGACCTGACCTATTTGAGCTTGACTTTTATATCTAACCCGTACTCACTTTTTTGTTTGAATGTCGTGTTTGGGGTTTAAATTTCAGTTTTGATTTATGAGTTTTTGGTTGAGTTTTAAAAAAGGTTATGATTTATATTTGTAACAGGTATAAGGTAATCGTTTTTTTAACCTCAATTTAATTAATTAGTTTATTTGTGGATATAGTGAAAGTTAGGTTTGTTGGTTTGTGCTCATGTCATACGGATATTTATACGGCTAGAAATACGTGAGCCTACGGGGTCACACACGTTTACACTTAGATATCATTCTATTAATGTTTATAATAATATATTTGTATATTTATTATTTATATTGATATAATTCAACAATAAAACACTAACGGTCGTTAATTAGTTCGTTAGAGATAACTAACTAATAAGGCTTTTTAATTAATGGGTAATTAAATGTAATTAACCATAAATAGATAAAAGTCAAAAAGTCAACACCAAGAGTGTTGGTGTTGATGTGTTCGACCAGCCAAAGACCCCAAGGGGTTGGGTTGGGCTTGTGAGCTAGCTTTTTCTCTAATGTATGTATTTTATGTGAACCCTAAAATCATCCATATATAAGGAGGACCCTAGAGCTCACAAATCTTCATCCCTCTCTTCTTTTCTCTCTTTGGTCGAACAAAACCAACAATCCTAAAGGGTTTTTCGGTTTCAACTATTTTGTGTTTTACTTGATCGTTGGTTGAAGAACTAGCATTCGGGTGATATCATTTGACGTGTAGTGTGGATACACGTAGAGGTTACTTACCTTAGTAACTAGAAGTAGTTTATTGGTCGCACGTTATTACACACGTGCGTGTACTCAAAGGCGCTTGCGTTTTCCTCACTAGCTTGGTTGCTAAAGGTATGTTTCCTTATTTATGTTTTTTATATGTTAATTATTTATGCTATATGATTTACATTCCGCTGCGTAGCTCGTATAATATTATTGTAATATTAGGTTATTTAGATAACGATTCCCAACAGTGACATCACGAGCCAACTCATATAGCGTAGTAATTACATAAAAAACGTAAATCATATGTAAAATATAGCGCCTATATGTTTTTTTGTTGCCTTTTTATGTGAAAATTATTATAGAAAATTATTTAGAGAAATAATCTTGCTTTAATTGGTCACATAATTAAGGTAATAATATATTGGGATATATTTTACATGTTTTCTAAATTGCTTATTTAATTCTATTTGCGTTTTAGATTTTATATACATATTTGTAGCTTATTTATCTAGCTATAAATTGTCAACCATGGATTACATGCATGTAAGCCATGATTTATTAAGCTTAAATAATATATAAGTATGCATGCATGTGGTTTATATGTGTATGCATGAGAATCTTTTACGTGAATGATTTAATTGCAATATTAGAGAAGACCTTTGTTGAATTAATTGTGTAATTGATTATGGTTAATATGTTTTGCATGTTTTATATTTATGGCGATTTTATTATATAATTATAAAAAAATGATTTTCAAAATTAATATGGACTAAAAATATGCTTATTGTGTGTATACCGATACGTACACTTTGCTAAATCATGGACCATATACATAAATTTTGTAATTTTCTAGAAAACGTTCTATAACGCAGGGGTTTAGTGGTTTCCGCAAGGGAACCCGCGACGGAACAATGCAAGAATACACAGATTTTACATAAACGACTTTAACAATATTTTAAGTATGTCGTTAATCGTTACTAGGGTTTGATTATTTCCCGTGGGGAATTAACCTTATTCGTAGTAAGACCACTTATACTTAGAAATGTTGAAAAATTGGTAACCCTAATTTTATAAATGGCATGAATATTTATAAACTTTAGGGATTTCTATTTATAGAAAGTTTTTAAAACAAAATGGAAAAGTTTTAAAATTAACTAGTGTTATAAGGTTGTATGCATGCTTCCTTATACACAAATTTTGGTAACACTCTTTTTATCAAATAATACCCTTAAAATTAAGTCATTTGCCATCCAAGTAAGGAATCACTTGAGTTTGTCTTTTACTCTAAGACAATCTTAGGTGAATTTCAAAACAAAGTAATATAACAATCGTATGGTCAGACCTGAGACTATAAAATTACATATTTTGTATTGGACGACTTATATCGAGTATGGTTGTTCAAAACTTCAAACCGGGGCACACGATGAGGTTAAACATGCTACTTGATATTATAATTCTGGATTATATTGCCTCGTGCCCCATAATGGCTAAGAGTTGCACATGTTGGCAATTATCACCCGTTGATTACCTTTTGAGTTATATCGTTTCTAGTAGATCAACTACATTAATGGTACAACGTCAAGTTAGATGTTAGACTCTTGATAAAATTAATTGTTTATATTTGCATAAACATGGGTAATTAATTTTATAAGAGATAATTATCAAAAATACTATTATTTTCTGAACTTTTGATTGTTTTGTAGATGGCTGGTGCTGCCTAAAACACAAAAAATACGACTATCAGGTCGATTCTCCTGGCGGAGAAACATACCGTAAACTACTTTTTTATTTTTATTTTTATTGCAATTTAGTTTATTGAATTTGAATGTTGATGATGCAGAAAATCCCTTTCATTAGAGCCTGATAAAAACAAGCAATGTGATCAAGCGATTTGTTTCATGTATATGAAACGCATAAGTAGAGAAATGTATGGAGCTTATGCCAAATCTTACGAGTGTGCTGTTATGGGGATACATGGGTTGGAACTAATAATGCAACCTCAGGTACGTGATAAAGAAGGTTTAAATGGTGGGTATTTTCGGAAATTACAATTTCGGCAGCCATCAGAGAACACTGATCGTGAGGTCAAATCACCGGCTGAGTCTGGTAAAGAGCCAAAAACACCCTTGATGACTGAAGCATCTTAGGGACTTAAAGAAAGCAGGAAGTCGAAACATGGAGCTTTGAGTATGTACATGGGCAATGGAATGCGTGCAGCTGACGAAGCTATTAGAAGTTTTGATTTAATTCTTCCTAGTAGTTTAATAATTGTATTAGACAACTGTCATTTTGCACCTATTGTTACTAGGGGTGTTGTTTCAATTACTCGTTTGGTTAACAATGGTTATATTCATACATTTACGAATTATGGTATTTCTATTTCGAAAGATAATGTGTTTTATTTTACTGCAATTCCACATGATGGTATTTATGAAATAGATATGCATAATCTTTATCAAAATGTTAGTTCTATGTATAATGTTAGCAACAAAAGAGCTAAACATGCATTGGACTCTTCTTATCTATGGCATTGTCGGCATGGTCATATAAACAAGAAACGCATTGACAAGCTTCAGCGTGATGGGATCTTGCAATCCACTCACGATGAATCACTTAAGAAATGTAAGTATTGTATATCTGGGAAGATGGCGCGTAAGCCTTTTCCACGTCAAGTGGAAAGAGCTAGGATCTATTAGGACTTATACATACTGATGTGTGTGGCCCTTTTAGAACTGTGTCAAGAGAGGGTGCTAGTTACTTCATCACCTTTACAGATGATTTCAGCCGTTATAGTTTTGTTTACTTGATGAAACATAAACATGAGGTATTTGAAACATTTAAGGTCTTTCAGAATGAAGTTGAAAATCAACTCGGTAAAAAGATAAAGACTATTTGATTCGATCGAGGAGGAGAATACCTGAGTCATGAGTTTGTTAATCATATGAAAAGTTGTAGTATTGTATCTCAACTAACTCCACCTTATACACCACAACATAACATAGTGTCTGAGAGGAGGAATCAGACTTTACTTGATATGGTTCGATCCATGATGAATCTAACAACTCTGCTAAAATCCTTTTGGGGATATGTTCTCGAGTCCGCAGTTCACATACTCAATATGGTTCCAATCAAGAAGGTTGATAGGACGCCCTATGAAATATGGCACGGGAAAGCTCCCAAGCTGTCTTACTTAAGGGTTTGGGATTGTGAGGCACTCGTGAAACGAGACGCGCATGAAAAACTTGATTCCATATCCATTAAGTATATCTTTATAGGTAACCCTAAGGAAACGATGGGTTACTACTTTTACTATCCACTCGAGAACAAAAATTTTGTTGCTCTAAATGCTGAGTTCTTTGAAAATAGTTTCATGGTACAAGAAGTGAGTGGGAGTCATGGACTTCTCGAAATGAGTGAGAGTGACAAAGGGCTTGAATTAATTCAAGTGGAAGATACACAACCTTCTGAAAATACTAGTGAAGTACATAATGAGGTCACGCCTATCGAGGTCAAGCCCAAAGTGTTGAAGTTCCTATTCGTAGATCCGCAAGGATACCTCAAGTACCAGATAGATATGGATACTATGTTGATATTGAGGAGCATGAATTAGGGGATCTAAATGCCTAATTATAAAGCTGCATTAGCAGATCCTGAATATGACAAATGGCTTGAAGCTATGAATACAAAAATGCAATCCATGAAAGATAACAAAGTCTGGTATTTGGTTGATCTTCCTTTAAATGGTCAAACCGTTGGATGCAAATGGCTCTTCAAAAAGAAGAATGACATGGATGTCAATGTACACACCTTTAAAGCTCCTCTAGTAGCAAAAGGATTTACCCAAACCTACGGAGTAGATTATGAGGAAACCTTCTCTCCTGTTGCAGACATTAGAGCTATAAGGAATCTTTTAGCCATAGCCGCATTTTATGACTATGAGATTTGGCAAATTAATGTCAAAACCGCCTTTCTAAATGGTCACCTAAGCGAGGACGTATATATGGTGCAACCTGAGGGGTTTGTAGATCCAAAACATCCCAACAAAGTATGCATACTTCAACGTTCCATTTATGGATTGAAGCAAGCATCTAGAAGTTGGAATAAAAAGTTTGATGATGAGATCAAGAAGATTGATTTTACTCAAAATCCTGATGATCCATGTGTATATCTCAAAGCTAGTGGGAGAAATGTTGCATTCCTAATCTTGTATGTCGATGACATATTACTCATGGGAAATAACATTACAATGTTGCAATAAGTTAAATCTTTGCTTTGTAAGTGTTTTTCTATGAAAGATTTAGGAGAAGCAGCATACATCCTTGGAATCAAGATCATACGTGATAGATCTAAGCAGTTGATTGCTCTTAGTCAAAGTGCTTATCTAGAGAAAATTCTAAAGAAATTTAGAATGGATAACTCCATAAAGGGTATACTCCAATTATGGAAAAGCCTAACTATAGAAAGTCCCAAGGTGCTAAAACATCTACTGAGGTACAACGTATGCGGAGAGTACCTTATGCTTCGGCTATAGGTTCGATCATGTATGCGGTTAGATGCACAAGACATGATGTTGCCTTTGCGTAAAATTTGTGTAGTCATTTTTAACAAAATCCTGGTGAGATTCACTAGACTGCTGTTAAAACTATTCTTAAGTATCTAAGGAATACTAAAGACATGGTTCTTGTGTATGGGGCAAAACCTGAAGATGAGCTAAAAGTATCATGTTATGCTGATGCAAGTTTGCAAACAGATAAGGACGATACCAAATCTCAAACGGGATATGTGTTCGTACTTAATGGTGGAGTCGTGGAGTGGAAGAGTGCCAAGCAAAGCACTACTGCTATGTCTTCTATAGAAGTCGAGTACATTATTGCTGCAGAAGCATTATCGGAAGGCGTCTGGATGAGGAAATTTATTGATGGACTTGGAAATGTCGTGCCATCGAATAAAAGGCCTATGGAGATGCTATGTGACAATAAACCTGCAATAGCCATCACCAATGATACCGGAATCTTAAAGAGAGCCAAACATTTTCAGAGGAAATATCACTACATTCGTGAAGTAACTTAAAAATGTGAGATCATCCTTAAGAAAGTTCACACAGATGACAACGTAGCTGATCCATTTACAAAACCAATGCCATTCAATAAGCATTATGAACATGATATGGGGATTGGAATTGTTTATGCTAGTAGTCTCATGTAAATCTGTGATGTATTAGTTAGTATTTAGATAAGGGATGTTAAACGATTGTTATTTATTTTGAATAAATTAATATACATGATATTATGTTTTCATTTTTATAATAATTATGTCCTATATTTGCATGTTTATATCCATGAATGACTTGTAGCATTATGTTGATGGTCATGGTAAGGAGACGGACAAACATCAATCAGAGGCATCCGTTTGGTTTTTATGATTTATTGAGAATTAACTCTCCGCCTAAAGGCGTACGTGATTGCGAGTACTTCTTATCGCATCCTCATGAGTGTTTACCCCTACTAAAACTTCTGTGACGAACGCTAAATGTTGGTGAGATTTGTGAAGAGGTCCTACTAATGAGAAGACACTGGTGAATAATGCCTTGGGTGGAGTGCTAAGGTTATAGACCCATTCACAGGAGGTCCATATTCCTGCTAATGGAGAAGTCAGTTTCTTCCTTTTTCACATAAAGTTAATTAACCGGTGTTGGCTCTATTCTTGACATTTGGGAAGGACATGTTTCGGGTTGGACTTTATATGGGTTATAATTTGGATGGGTGTTTCTGAAAGATATGGAAGCATTATTGCTCACAGGATGATGAAGATGTTTTTAAATGAATATTCTTTCTCTAATATTCAAGGTCTTGGGCACAAGGACGAAAAGGAGTAGGTTAACGGAGTATCAAATTGTAAGCATTAGGCATCATTTTTTAGGTTGCAAGAGACAAAGATGGATTGTATTTTCTATGGCGTAAAGTCCTATCGGGGAAATTCAAACTTTGATTTGTTGCCAGTGAACTCATTAGGGAATTGCTCGAGTGGTATTCTTTGTATTTGGGAGCTTCTATCTTAAAGAAGATGGCCGCTACTATTTTGATAATTTTATAGCTATTTCGGCACCATGGTTACCCTCGTAATGTCAAGATTCTTTTAGTCGGCGTTTACGCCCTCCTAACAGCCATGGGAGAAAAAGGGACTCTTTGGGATTTTTATCTAATCTTGTACGGAGATGGAACGGCGGGAGCTATTATAATGGGTGAACCTTAATGACGTTTTCGGACTATGGTTTGAAAGACCTTGGTTTCGTCTTTCAATGTTTTCTAGTGCACGGTGTTTTTGATCGTTTATTTGTGTCTTCTTGGTCTTGTGGGATGTCAAGTTTGGAAGGGTACTCGTTTTTTACTTGGTCGCAATCCCTCAGCCTCGAAAATGAGTAATATTAGATCGCTTTCTTGTTACGGAAGCGTATTGATCTCGCTTTATCCGTCTTATTTCATCTTTGTTTGTCTAGACCGTCACTTGTTCCGATCATGTCCTATTCTTTTTGAGGGAAGTGTGTCTTGATTTTTGGTCCGAACTCGTTTTTGGTTATTTCAATCTTGGTTAAGGATGAGGGTTTTGATTCGATGGTGGAGCATGCATGGTTGTCTTTTTCGCATTTGAAAAATTCCAATGTTTTGGCTTAGGTTCAAAGAAGAAATTGCAAGACTTAAGTCTATTATTCGTTTATGGGTTAATAGTTAAAAAGTTTTCATCCTTCATAACGCACAAAGAATTCCCTACAGAATGATTTGATCTCTATTGATAAAACAGACTTGGAAAGGGGGAAAACGTTTTGATGACTCCTTCTCAATCGGATGGATCATAAACCGACGGCTGCAAGATATTAAACTTCTTGGAGGTTAAGGATCTGAGTTCAAAAATATTAAAATCAAAATGGGCTTATGAAAGCGAGGATGAGAATTCTTAAATTCTTTATGGTATTATTTAATAAGAATAAGGTCTCAGTTGTTCGATTCGTCGGTGTTTCGTTGAGGGAACTTTGTGTACTGATCCGAGTACTCTGTGAAGGAAGGCATTTTAAGAAATCACTTTGAAGTTCGATTTCTGCTAACCGTGTCATGATGTCTCAAACTTAATGCTCTATTTTATAATCGGTTATTTCGGATCAGGTGGATTTGAGCTGGATTGGCTAGTAACCTAGTATCGAAGGGACGAAATTCGTAGGGCTGTTCTGGAACTGTGGCCGAGAATAAGTCTCTTGGTGCCCCTATGGTTATACGTTTGAAATTTTTTTGAAAAGTATATGGAGTTCCTTGTCGGAGTGGATTTCATCGCTGATCGCGGTTCGGACTATTTTTTTAAGGGCTGGTACGTTTCCAAGGGGGTCAGTAACTCGTCTTTCATCGCCTTAATTCCTAACGTTAATGATGTAAGTTCGTTAATGATTTTTCGCCTATCAGTTTGATTGGATGCGTTTATAAGGTGATCACGAAGTTTAGCTATATCGTTTGGTACTCGTTATAATCCGATTTAGTTTCCGAGACTCAATCGGCCTTTGTGCTAATAGACAATATTGGACGCGTCCTTTTATCTTAAATGAGATGTTTAAACTGGTGTAAGAGAAAAAGAAGCAAGCTTGTTTAAGGTTGTTTTGCTAAGGCGTTATGATTGGTTCGGTGGGATTATCTCTTGGATATTCTTCTGCGTTTGGGTTTGGGCCGAATTGGTGTGTATGTGGATCGTAGCTTACTGTTACTTCATCCATGGCTTCCATATTGGTTAATGGTAGTCCCAACGTCGATGTTCCTTTTTGTTGTGAGTTGAAACAAGGTGGATCAGTTGGCCCTTATCTTTTCTTCTTATTTGGAGTGTTACATATCTCTTTCTCGTGTTGTTGATGATGGGCTGTTTAAAGGTTTTCAATTGCATGGCTCGGTTAATATTTCTCATCTTTTTTATGCTGACGATGCCATGTTCATTGGAGAGTGGTCCGAACAGAACTTACATAATATTGTTAAAGTTCTTAATTGCTTCCATCTTGTGCAGTCGGGTCTTAAGATAAACATTGCTAAGAGCCAAGTCTTGGCGTCATGTGTCGGGGTTTTCAGAATTTTGTTGAGCACGGCGGCGGATTGGATCGGGTGTGCTGTTTTTTGGGAACCTCTTTTTTCGTTATCTTGGTGTGACGGTTGGGGTGTGTATGTATCGGAAGTCGGGCTTCTGGGCTTGGCTTTGGTGAACAAACTCCAAGCCCGGTTTATCTAAATGGAAGGTTAAAACCCTTTACATAGGCGGCAGATTGTACCCTTTTAAAAAAACAAAAAAATTACGTTTCTTGGGGCCCTCTCCAATTTATTATATGTCAAATCTTTAAGGTTTCCAAAAGGGTTTGAAGCACTATGGAATCTATCCGTAGTAACGTTCTTCAACGGTGGTTGATTCTTCGGATAGAAGATTTCGTGGGTAGCTTGGGACAATGTTTAGCGTACCAAACTGAACGTGGTCTTGGTGGTCTCAAGTTTCTTGCGTTGAATCGTGCTCTTTTTTTTGAGTGGTGTGGCGCTTCATTTCTGGGGCGATGGCTCTTTATGCGTTGTAAATTATTCAAGCGATTTATGGCTCAAAGTTTGATCTTCATGTGACGATCAAAACCCTCGATTTGGTGCTCTATTTTACGTGACAAGTAAACCATCTTTGAAAGATTCTGGTTTTGATTTTTCTTCGCATTGTAAGAAGCGGATTGGGGACGGGTCTTGTACTAGTTTTTGGTATGATATATGGTTAGCTGATGCCCCTCTTTGTGTTCAGTTTCCCCGTTTGTTTGCTCTCGAATTGGATAAGGAGAATTGTCGTGTGGCTAATAAAATGGAGCTTCTTTACGGTCCTCAGCTTCTTTTCGCCGGGACGTTACGTGATGGAGCTGAGCGGGCAGCAGTGGGAGACCTTTCTTCAATTATGAAATCGGTTGTCCTCTCGTCTTCAAAAGATAGGGGCTGAGATGGACTTGTGATTTGTCGGGAGGATGGAGAGTTCAAAGGTTTAAGTCATTCAGAACTTCTATGTGGAACTCTGTTTTCCCTGCGTCCGGATGTTTGCAACGAGATGGTGTAAAATTACATTCCCATTAAAGTTATTGTATTTTCTTGGCGTGCTGTTCGTGACTTAGGTTACCTACTAGAGTCTATCTTAGCCGTAGAGGTGTTTCTGTTGGATTCCCATCTGTGTCCTTCTTTGTAATGCTGCTATGGAGGATGTTCATGCATGTTTTCTTTCGAGTGACGTGGCTCGGGTTGTTCTTCGTTAAAAATTTGTCGTTGGTGGGATATTGGATTGGCAGGAGGATTTGTTCTTTATCGGATTGGGTAGGTCTTGCTTGGGTTCTTATCCTTTCGACGTGTTCTTCCCGTCTCAAGTCCTATTTTAGAAGGTGTTTTTCTATGTTGCTTAGGTTGGCGGATTTGGAGGCTTCGAAATCAGTTGGTCTTTGACGCATTCGCCTCCTAATCGTTCGATATTTTGATGAATTGTTTCTTGTCCTTTTTATGGTGTTCTAGTAGATTGTAATAGGGTTTTTTCTGGGCGTAGTATGGTTAAAAAAACCCCTAATCTTATTTCTCTTGATTTTTATAATAATTATGTCCTATATTTGCATGTTTATATCCATGAATGACTTGTAGCATTCTAAATCTATGTCCATTACCAGTTAACAATATGAGAATACTGTTAAGACAAGGTAAATATGAGTGTCTGGTTGTATTCTGGAGAATATGTAAAGATGATTCTGCCAGCTTCACATGTTATTCAATGAGGTTGAATATTGGATACCCCACCTGTATTAATCACTTTATGGATCGGCGTCATTGGGTGCGTTATACACATGGTGAAGGTTATGTTTATCCTTAGACTTGAGATGCAAGCGGGCTTTGCATGTATGGATAACATTTCTTGATTATAGTCTACCACTATGTTGTCACAAGGTAGTCATAAGGGCTATTTTCAGAATTGTTTTGAAGTACATGACAGACACTTGTAGTCAAATAGAACTTTTTTTCCTCCACGTGTTTAGGAGTAAGATACTTACTGGGCCCCTCGTTGGGTTGATCAGATATTTGCATGGCCGTGCCCAATATGTAGTTAAGATGTTTCTTTTTACATTTGGTGATCTGAATCAATACAGATGCGAGAAACATAATCATTAAACTATGGAATGACTATTGATCCATATCCATATTTAACATTGTATCTGAAACAAAAAGACAGGACTAACTGAATCCATTGAAGGCTTAGCTGTTTTCCAAAAAAACTACATACTCAGGAATTTTAGGAGCATTGATGATGTTGCTAGACTATTTGTCAATGTTAGTATGTTATATTATATGACTGAGACATTCGCAAGTGGGAGCTGTTGGTTTGTGCTCATGTCATACAGATATTTATACGGCTAGAAATACGTTATCCTACATATATTTAGATATCATTCTATTAATGTTTATAATAATATATTTGTATATTTATTATTTATATTAATATAGTTTAATGATAAAACACTAACGATCGTTAATTAGTTCGTTAGAGATAACTAATTAATAAGGCTTTTCAATTAATGGGTATCTAAATGTAATTAACCATAAATAGATAAATGTAATAATAAGTATCTACCTAGGGTGTTGGTGTTGATAGTGTTTCGATCCGGACAAAAGTATCCCTAAGGGTTGGGTTGGGCTTGTGAGTTTGCATCTGTTCTCCAGTTTTGTATTTTAGGTCAAACATAAAAATCATCCTATTATAAGGAAGGACCCTAGAGCTCACAAATATTATCCCTCGCTTCGTTTCTCTCTGTAGATGCGAACAATACCCAACAACCCTAAAGGATTTTTCGGTTTTAACTATTTAGTGTTTTACTTGATCGTTGGTTGAAGAACTAGCATTCCGGTAATATCGTTTGACGTGTAGTGTGGATACATGTAGAGGTTACTTACCTTAGTAACTAGAAGTAGTTTATTGGTCGCACGTTATTACACACGTGTGTGTACTCAAAGACGCTTGCCTTTTCGTCACTAGCTTGGTTGCTAAAGGTATGTTTTCTTATTTATGTTTTTATGTGTTAATTATTTATGCTATATGATATACATTCCGCTGGGTAGCTCGTTTAATATTCTTGTAATATTATGTTATTTAGATAACGATTCCCAAAGAGAGAGAGAGAGAGAGAGAGAGAGAGAGAGAGAGAGAGAGAGGGAGAGAGTGGGCGAGAGAGACTAGAGAGAGGGGGGGGCACGAGAGAAGAACGACGGAGGGGGGGAGAGAGAGAGAGAGTGAAGAGAAGAGTAGAGAGATGAGAGAGAGAGGAGAGAGAGAAACGAGAGAGAGAAAGAGGGGGTAGAGAGAGAGGGAGGGAGGGAGGGAGAGAGAGAGAGGAGAGGGAGGGAGGGAGGATAGAAGGGGGAGGGATGGAGGGAGGGAGAGGAGAGGAGAAGAGAGTGTGAACAGAGAGATGATATCTTCTTGAGAGTGAGAGAGATGAGAAAGTGAACTTTGGGAGAGAGAGAAGAGAGAGAGAGAGAGATGGATGGGGGTTAGGGGAGAGGGAGTGGAAGATAGAGGGAGAGATGGAGGGAGAGAGAGAGTGGAGAGACGAGAGTAGAATGATGAGAGAGAGCGAGATGAGGGGGAGGGGAGAGAGATGGAGAGAGTGAGAGAGAGAGGGAGAGAACAGGTGAGAGAAAGAGGAGAGTGTGTGAGAGGGATGAGAGAGAGAGAGAGAGAGAGAGAGAGAGGGGGCGGAAGGAAGGGGGGGAGATAGGGTGGGAGAAGAGTAGGACGAGAGAGAGAGAGAGAGAGAGAGAGAGAGAGAGAGAGAGAGAGAGAGAGAGAGGGAGAGAGAGAGTGAGAGAGAGAGAGAGAGAGAGAGAGAGAGAGGGAGGAGAGAGGGGAGGGAGAGAGAGAGAGAGAGAGAGAGAGAGAGAGAGAGAGAGAGAGAGAGAGGGAGAGAGAGAGAGAGGAAGAGAGAGAGAGAGAGGGAGAATGTGTGGTGACATATGGTGAGAGACTAAATGTGTATTACACGTAGACAAGACAGTAATCACAAAAAAATGGTGACCAATAGCCTTATGTGTGGACCACGTGAGGACACATTTAGGGGAGAAGAATGAGAGAAGGATGTGATTGAGAGAGAGGGAGAGAGGAGAGAGAGAGAGAGGGAGAGGGAGAGGGAGAGGGAGAGGGAGAGGGAGAGGGAGAGGGAGAGTGAGAGTGAGAGAGAGAGAGAGAGAGAGAGAGAGAGAGAGAGAGAGAGAGAGAGAGAGAGTGTGTGTGTGTGTGTGTTGACATATGGTGAGAGACTAAATGTGTATTACACGTAGACAAGACAGTAATCACAAAAAATTTAACCAAAATGCCCTTATGTGGGTGACACGTGAGGACATTTAACAAGTGTTAGTTAGAGCCGTTAGAGTGAGGGACCAACAACAAAAAACGTTTCCCACTTAAGGTCGGACGGTGCAATTTTTTCGGTCAAAGGACGAATGCAAACCATAAGGACGAACGGTGTAATTTACTCTTTTTTTATTTTGCTTTTATAACTCATAGGCTCGGAGCAAAGGTCGAGAGTCTGAATCTCAAAATCTAGGTTTGGATTTAAGAACGACATATACATCCTTTATAAAGGAGTATAGATATAGATAATTACTTAACCGCAATTCTATTAGTGAAAGTAAAATAGATTTATTTTGAAACGGTTTAAGATAGTAGCATGAACATTTTTTTCAAATATGGAAATTGATATAAGTAGAACCTTTTTCACATCGTCTTACTATCAAATAAAATTAGCTGTAATTGAAAGAAATGTCCAAAGACAATGTAGCATAAACATAGATTTTGCAAGAGTAGATGAGTTTGAATCACCTCATTTATACAAGTTAGATTAACAGATACACTCGATTTGATTTGATGTGAGGCAGTAGTTGAATTTTGAACTTGAAGAATTGTTGATGGATAGACATGACATGAGGATCTATTAAAAATGCAAAAAAACGTATCATTCACTTTAATTACTCTTTTAGGCTGAAAGTAGTGGGTGGGCGTGATGGCTCGCGGAGTGAGGCACCGCTCACACGCGAACCCCAAAACCGAAAACACCTCCTCACGCGCGTATGGCCACAAGTTTTTGAGATGTGAGGTGAGCCGGTCACCTTTGAAACGTCTTTGACGTTCGTTCATGGTGGACGGAGTGCATCAAGATAAGTGAAACCTGTATGGGATCTAATTATGTATGCAAACAAAACCAAATCACTTTGTGATTATACTTACAGAGCATAGCAATACAAAGTCGCAATTGTATTCTATAAGCATTTACAAAGACAATAGCCTCTCTTTACATGAATCACATTGAGTTTAGCATTGTTATCATACGAACATAGTTTTAAGCGTCCTTAAAGGATAAAAGCTTACCCATTGCTGAAGTTTATCCTCGACTGTAGTTGCATCAAAGATATATCAAACCCTTCTTGATTCCATATGTCACTTCACTAATCATGTCATCTATATCTGCACTCATTGCATTTGCTGTTAGAGCGATCTAAAAAGAAATATAGACAAAGGTAAAGATGTATAAGTAAATTAAAATTAGTAAGCCTTAATGTGTAGAATATACTTGTAATGTCAAATTTGTAGAATTCAAAGTATAGATGTGTATATAAGTTAGATGGAACAAATGCAAGCAATCCTTTAGTAATAGAGCTGAGTAAATTCTAAACAAAAATCTCAAAATTAGAAAATAAGAAGCATGACCAAATTGAGAGACGTACTGTATCTGGATTAGTGATCAACGTATTCCACTCATTTAGGCTGACATACTTCCCAACACGTTCATTAGGTGATACTGATGGCATCCCAAGAGAAACCATCTGCACATATTTGAATGAAATATGTAAGTAAGAAGAGCTAACTAAATTATTTGTTTCGTATCCTTTTGATAGTGCAACACCAAAATTTATATAAATCGATGTAAATTATCGTGCATGTCACTTGCAACTGGAAAAGGACTAAGATTGAAACAAAAATTACACCAAAACTGAAATCAGTAGCTGAACATTAGTAGATTATTATAAGTAGTTCTCAAAAAGCTATCTAGTTCTCTAAAATAGTTCAGTTCGTTACACCTGAGTCGCAAACAATTTGAAATAAAATCCATTTTAGTAAACGACCTATCTCGTCATCACAAACTATTACTTCCAAACTATAATAGCTCGCTCTTTCATGAACTTGTTTAAATCTCTTTCATATTTATCACATTTCTCGTAATAACTTAGACTCACCAATTGACAACAAATCAATTGCACATTCTTCTAACAAATCAGGAACACAAAAATGGTAAAATATAGCAGACGATAATATAACTTAACCGATACAAAAGTAATACCTGTAGCTAATTTCTTAGAATAGACGACACATCCCTGATCACAACATGTAGCCCAGGACACAAACCACCATATGTTACAATAGTAGCATGCGCTTTATCTGGTGTAAAGTAAACCTACAGGAAACGGACACGCCCTTTTAGCAGATGTTTGGTTTAGACAGATTGTGTATAGAGGTGGCAAAATCAACGGGTTAGACTGAACATGTTATATTGGAATAGGGTAACTTGCAAAAACTAATTGTCCAAATTCTTTTTGATTATTTACGCGATGCATTCGACTACAACAGCCATAACAATTATAATGATACACATTTAATGAATATAAAGGTTTATGATATTAGAGATAAAGTATAACCCGAATGAACCTACGTACCCTTTGGCATAGCTCGAAACTCACAATTGCTCTCCAGTAACGTAGCATGCTGGGAAAGGCGTGCGCAGATGTATGTTTGGTTCAGGGGGGACATGGTCTCTCAACTTTGGATTTGACTGTTCGCTGGCGACTTTTCTGGTGCAGGTTGAAAATTTGCTGTAGTACCAAGGTTTTTTGGTGTTGATCTTCAAGATGGTTGCCTCGGTTGTGAACCGGACGCGCTGCATTGTATAGTCTGTAGTCAGTAGTCTTTCTTTTTAGATTAGAATTTAATAAGTGGGTTGCTTTGTACCTGGTAGTTTTGAGGACAAACTTCTAGCAGCGAGGCCAGCGAGAAACGGTTTTGTGTCGTTTCCTGTTCTTCATCTTCGTAGCGGTGTCTTTGTATGTCCAACACCAATACAGTTTGAAGAAATTCTCGGTAGCTACATAACAGTTTTAAATGATCAAGTTCCTGGTTAATGTTATAAATAGTAGTATTTTTTGTGCAGTATAAAGACCCGCGTATTCACCAAAAATAAAAATTAAATCACGTTAAATGGGAATCCCTATACAAATATATTCAATGCACATATCAGTTCCACGATCGTTTTAACCTTTATGGTGACAGATGAGACAAAGTGACATGCTTATAAGGTTCGCTCAAGAACATAAAAATTAGTTCGTTTACATAATCGTGTTCATTCTATTCGTATACTTATCTAAACATAGCAATTATGATAATAAATATAAACAACAAATCAGAAAACTAACAACAATAACTTACGATAAAGATTTATTTAACTGTTCACGTTCATTCCATTTGTCTACATCCCTAAAACTAAATAGGGTATCTGTGTAATAATTTTCCGCTTCGGCTTGATAACCGATGATGGCAGAGAAGTTTTGTGGTCTAATTACATGAGGTGTCCCCTTTTCACTGTCACTTAGCGCTTTGTTTTTTGACCCTTAGCGCAACGGAGCACCTTACGCTTTTTAAAATCCGGAGCCAAAAACACATTTATGACAAACACACACACACACACACACACACAAAGAGAGGGGGAGAGAGATGACACCTTCTCAAACTGAACTGGGTTCATCTTGGAAACCTGCTGGAATCTTCTGGTGGCAGAATTTTAACTTACCAAAGCACTATTCTGATGTAACCAAGGCCTTACAGTTTATATGGTTAGTAATAACTACTAATTGATAGCAGGCAGTTGTTGTTACTTGTTTCTCTAATTCTATGTTTATTATGGTTCTTTTCTTGGCAATAGAAATGGAAGCTCAAGTTCAAAATTAGGCACGACCCCACATTGATGCATTTCACACAGTAAGTTGGTCCCATGAAGTTACACTTGATGCCCATAAGTCTAGTTGTGTAGCTAAGCAACTTCATTTAGACAAATAAACCATCAACTTCATAAAGTTACACCTTTAAGTTTTTTATAGCCTTTTCACAGTTTTTTTATCCGTAGAAATGATTCTATTTCACCCTTACCATTTTATAAGCCCTTTTCTTATTACACATTATTATAAGTATTTTGATTATTGATTTCTTTCCGAAAATAACTTAAATCATGTACTAAAATATAGATTTTGAAAAGCAGGATAAAACAACCAAGAACGAATAAATATGAGCAAGGAGAACCTGAGGTGAATTCTGCAGCAAGATCTTCCAAGGGCACGCATTTCTATTTCTGCAAGTTCATGGACCAATTTAAAATCCATTGCCATAAAAATAACAGTCTACATTACCTTACTGACGACACAATGTATCAGGCTTGTGTTCATTTGTTTTATTTGTTGAACAATATAAACAATATTGTATTGTTTCATTCAGCAGACAAAACAAATGAACTTATTTGTATCCTTGTTTATCAAACATAACCTTATCAACATTAACTAATAAATCTTCTAAGTTTACTTGTTTCCCATGTTAGTTACTCAAATTTCTCGGAATAGATATGTACCTCAAGTGCTACGTACCTAAATTGTGATATTTCCACCAAGCTTTTTGCCGGGATAGAAAAACTTATGAGAATTTTAATTTTAATTTTAGATACATAATTCATTTGCTAATGCTAAAGTATAGTTTTAGATATAGAACTGCTTATTTTTTTCTGCTTATGTGTGTGCTTATCAGCTTAACCTGGGGCAAGATACGGAGTTTTCAATAAGCAGGTTAGTTCAACATCACATGAAAACAAACATCACAATATCATCACTAATTATTTCTATGATAGTAGCTCGCGCACTCATAATCTTCTAAGCTTATTTCTAATTTCTATGATAATAGCTCACCTTCTCTTAATCTTCTAAGCTTATTTCTATGATAATGATTAATAGCTCACCTAAATTGTGATATGTCCACCAAACGTTTTGCCATGATAGAATCAGCTTTAAACCCAACATAAATGCTAATCTAAAGACCCCCATACATCATTGTGCATTACAATAACCCCGTAAATTCTCCACAAAGTAATGTCACAGAAAATGCTCAAACGAAAACAAAAACTACCATAAAAAACATACCTTCAATCCCGAATGTCGCTCACGGTCTCCTTCGAAACATCCACCTATCAAAACACACAACAAATATTGATCTATTAAGAAAACCATTTAAATACAATCAAAACACCATGTAAAAAACATATACAGTACCTAAGATTTTTGAAAGGAACTTGCTCTCCATGCAACTGCAATCACACACGACATAAGCATAATAATTTGCATTAACCCCATTTTTTAAGAGAAAAACATCAATAGAATTAGAATAAATAAAAGATCTTACCTTTGGAAGAATATTGTTTGCAAAATCATCTTCCTGATGCTCCTTTTGCTTGATTTCGTTTCGTCATCTACATGCGTTTAAGCCACCCTCAACATGAGAAATAATTTGCAACCTCAAAAATGAAAAAGGACATCACCTGCAAACATTCACATGCCAATAAACCTCAGTCATTCTACTTGTGAAGAATGAAAGTAAGATGAGTGTTAATGTCTTGCCTTTACGTTATTTAGTAGCTTTATCATTCGTATCATTCGATGTTTGGCGTCGAAAACGACTCTGGTTTAAAGAGAATAAACGATAGGTTATACATTTGCATGTAATCTCTATTTGGATTTTTTTACAACTCATTAACACTTAAAATTAAACACTGGCCACTTATTTAAATGTCTATTTCCTCACAAACCTATAGACCCTTCAAAAGTGCTTATTAATATTCTGAAAACACAATAATCCTATAAGCAGATACACACATAAATCTATAGACTTGTCACTCACAATTAGTTAGATACCTTCATCTCCTATTCTAAATAATTTGGATAAACCAAAAAACCCCAAATTTAAAAACCCTAAAACTAAACACAACTAAACCACAATCAAATTCCAACTTATTTAAACACATATTTCAATACCTAGATTTTAATTTAACACAATCAAATTCGGAATAAAAAAAATTAAAATGAATCAATAATGTTTATATAAATATGAAATTAATACACATAAATTAGGTAAAAAAGCCTACCTGATAAGAAGCCAGCGCCGCTTCCGCTACCGCCGCTATATAATTCATAATCGTGCTCCACCAATCTAATAAAAAACACAAAAAATCAAAACCCCTAAATTTTTTTGTATACATTTGAAGTATCAATTCATGCAGTAAAATAACCAATCATATTATATAAAAAAAAATCCATATCATCACATACCTGGAACTCGAAGAAAAAAAAGAAAAAAAGGTGTAGATGGAAGGGAAGAAGAAGAAGAATCGAGAGAAAGATACAGAGAAGCGGTGAGAAAGATGATGATAGAGTGGTTGGTTTTATTCGGTGGTGGTTTTGATCAGGAAGAGAGGAAGAGAGACAGATGTAAACAAAGAAAAGAGAGGGGATAAAGACACGTGTGATCCACTAAATTAAATGGGTGCATTAAAGGAGCCTCGGGGCAACGATCTCACTCTTTAATAATAAAAAACACAAAAAATCAAAACCCCTAAATTTTTTTGTATACATTTGAAGTATCAATTCATGCAGTAAAATAACCAATCATATTATATAAAAAAAATCCATATCATCACATACCTGGAACTCGAAGAAAAAAAAGAAAAAAAGGTGTAGATGGAAGGGAAGAAGAAGAAGAATCGAGAGAAAGATACAGAGAAGCGGTGAGAAGGATGATGATAGAGTGGTTGGTTTTATTCGGTGGTGGTTTTGATCAGGAAGAGAGGAAGAGAGACAGATGTAAACAAAGAAAAGAGAGGGGATAAAGACACGTGTGATCCACTAAATTAAATGGGTGCATTAAAGGAGCCTCGGGGCAACGATCTCACTCTTTAATTATATAAGTATAATATCCACATAACATATGAAATCATAAAATTAAATTTGCTAATTATTTAAGTTCAAATAAAAGAGTCTCAACATAAAATATTTGCATAATTATACTCTCTAACAAAGGGCGTAGTATTTGGCCTCACAGTTTGAACAGTAACACTTTTTTATATTAAATAAATTAATATATTAATCGAGTAAAGAGTAACATTTGATTATATTAATCGAATGAACAGTATAAGTTATGTCTATCATTGGTAATAATTAGGTCTTAATAAACATGATCATAGTTCTTTCTAATGAGTATGCGTCACAATTCAAAACAAATCGAGAGCCATTTTCTCTAATGATCATAATATACTTGCTTGGGTGAGTTGGTTCATTTATGTGTATGGGGTCCCTTAACGAGTAGGATGGATAAATATTTTCTTCACAGATTGTTGATATAATAGTAAAGTAGTTTGGGTTTACTTTCTTAAGTCTAAGTTGGAGTGAGTGATTATATTGAGAGTTTTATAAAACTTGTTTTTATTGAGTTTGGTCTTAAAGTTAAGATAGCCACGTTTGATAATGGTACTGAGTTTGTGAATAATGTAATGTCTGGTATGGTCAATGATTTTGGTATTATTCATCAAACTTCTTGTGCTTATACTCCTCAGCAACATAGAATTGCTGAATGGAAACATATACACTTTTAATATTGCAAGTTTCTATGTTTAAAGGGGTGATTCCTCTTTATATGTGGCTTGAATGTGTACTAACTACTACTTATCTTATTAACATGTTACCCTCTTTTAATGTTTCTTTTCTAGCTCCTTGCTAGTTGAATAAAAGTTGCCGTTCAAAAAAAAAAAAACATGTTACCCTCTTTTGTCTTAGTGCTTCCCCTTATTTTATAGTTTATAGTAAAGAAACCAGTCTCTCTCGCAATACAGCTTTTGGGATATTCCAGTATTTAAACCATAGTGATAAGTTTAGTGTTAGGTCTGAAATATGTGTTCTTATAGCAATACAATTTTGATAGTAAAAATATCTTTTACTCTAGAGATGTTAGGTTTTTTAAAACAATGTTTCCTTTTTAAATAAAGTCCTATGGTAAGTCTCGAGAGTAAAAAAATGAGTCAAATAAAGTTTTCGAGAAGTAAAATGAAACTAGAATAAATTGTTAAATTTTTTTTAATCAAAACACTTAAGTAGGCGTGGCAATTTTTAACCTGACACAAAACCCGACCTGAAACTGACACGAAAATTAACAGGTTCGGGTTGAGTCTAATAGATTTCGGCTCGGGTTTGGGTCGACCCATCTGACCCGTTTATTAAACAGGTTGGGTTCGGGATGGGAATAATTTAAGCGGGTCGACCCGCCAACCTGTTTAAGATTTTTTTTCAAAATTAAAAATTATTTAGATTTTATTATATTTGTTAAATATGTTAAACGGGTCGACCAGAAAACCTGTTTAACTCATGTAATGTGCCAACTTTTATATATAAAATAGGTTAAATGGGTTAACTCGAAACTCGTTTAACCTATTCAACCCGTGTAACGTATATAACTCGCCAACCTAAGTATATATACGGGTTAAATGAGTCAAGTTCTGGTTATGTGTAAACAGGTTAGGGTTGACATAGCTGACCCGATTATTTAAATGGGTCAGGTTCGGGTTGAGGTTTTCTTACCCGCCAACCTATCAACCTGAACCCGCCAACCCGAACCCGACCCGAATTTCAACCCTTACACAAAACAAATACTCCCCAATTCAAACAATGATTGTAACGATTTCCACAGAAACATATATTAAATTGAAATAAATCCTAATCCTTCTCCGATACGTAATAACGTTCGATCCCTGTGATTGTATCGATGAATTGAATCCTTTAATTGGTTCTATGATTGGTTCGACGTAGTTGCTAAATCTAGGGTTTTGATCTTGATCAATTCTCTTGATTGGAGTGATATTCACCTCTCATTGATCGATTGTGGATTCATATTTTTCTGATCTCCTTGGATTTATCATTATCATGTGTGACGAGTTTCATTAGGGTTTGATTTTTTTATTATTTTTTTAGGGTTTTGTCGTCTGCTGTTTCTTTTTAAGGTTTGGTTGTTCCTCTTTTTGTCACCATGCCTGCTCAACGTTCTAATGAAGACCAAGCTGTTCGTATTTCTAAATCTATTTTTGTAACCAATTTTCCTGATAATCTTGGGTCGAAGGAATTGTGGAAGGTTTGCGAGGGGTATGGGAAGGTGATAGACGTTTTTATTCCTTATCGTGATACCAAAGAGGGGTGTAAACGTTTTTGCTTTTGTCAGGTTTATTCGTGTTAACGATTTAGATCGTTTGGTTGGCAATCTTTGTACGATTTGGATTGGTCGTTTCCATCTCCATGCCAATGTTGCCCGTTTTGAACGTGCAAACAAACCTGTAAAACCATCGGGGCCTTCTCAATCCAATGCGCATGGTACATTTGGGTCATTTGATTTCTGCTGCTAGAGATTTCACCATTGATTCCCCTCTGTTGCTACTGTATCTTCCTCACCGGCCGTTTGGTTTGGAGATTCCTGTGTTGTGAACGTGACTTCTCAATGTCATGTCAGGGTTGCGTTGTGATGATATTAACTCTATTCATGACCTACGGATTCTTTAGCTAAGGAATGTTTTGAACATGTGAAGTTGTCGTATTTTGGTGGGTTATGGGTGTTGATAGAATTGGTAACGAGGGGTCTCTAAGCAAAGTTTTTTGGATCCATGTAGGCGTTACTCTTGGTTCTGTACGCTTTTAATGCCCTATAATGATTTTGTTAGTGATGAACGTGTTGTTTGGGTGGACATTGAAGGTATCCCACTTCATGTTTGGTCTCGAGAAACGTTTGCCAAGATTGGTAACAAATGGGGCGAGGCTTTGGATATCGAGGATAATTTTGGCTCCTCTTTTGCTCGTAAGCGGTTGTGCATCTTAACGAAACAACCAGAATCTATATTGGAGAAATTCAAGGTGATTTTTAAAGGTAAGGTGTTTGTGGCTCGGGCGAAGGAACTTTTTACTTGGAATCCGAGTTTTCTTGAACCTAAGGAGTCTGTTTATACCTCGGATGACGAATCAAAGCATGGCGCTAGAATTCTTAATGATGGGGCGCAAAATAGTGATGTCGAGTCAGATGATGAATGTAATGTGGATGGTGTTTCCGAGACAGTTTTCAGTGATAATGTGGATGAATGTAATGTTGATGATCATTGGTTTAAGGAGAATAAACGGACAACAACAATAAGAGGATCCGTTTGGTTGTTATGATTTATTGAATAAAACTTCCCGCTATATGGCAGTTACGTGATTGCGAGTACCTCTTTATCGCATCCTCCTGGTTTTACCCCTCTTAAAAATTCTGTGTACGCACGAGCTAATGTTGGTGAGATTTGTGAAATGGTCATCTCAGTGAATATGCCTAGGGTGGATGCTAAGGTTATGGGACCATTCACAGGAGGTCATGTTTACATCTTAATGGAGAATCAGTTTCTTCCTTTTTCACATTAAAGTTCATAACGTGGCTTATTCTTGACATTTGGATGACATGGTTCGGGTTGGAATTCTATGGGTTTATTTTGGATGGGTGTTTGAAAGATATGGAACCATTTATTGCTCACAAGTAGATGAAGATGTTTCTAATTGAATTTCTTTTCTCAATATTCAAGGTCTTGGCACAAAGACGAAAAATGGAGTGAGGTTAGGAGTTTAAATTATACGCATGGATCAATTTTTTAGCGTTGCAAGAGACAAAGATGGATTGTATTTCTCATATGGACGTAAAGTCCCTATGGGGATAATTCGAATTTGATTGTGATTGCGTGACTATTAGGGAATTTCTGTGGTATTTTCTTTGTATTTGTGGAGGCTTCTATCTTCTCAAGAAAGATGGCGCTTCTATTTCTGATTAATTGTATAGCTATTTCAGGCACCTGGTTACTGCGTTTTGTCAAGAATTCTTTTGGTGGCGGTTTACGCTCCTCAACAGCCTGGTAGCAAAAGGGCTCTTTAGGATTTTTATCTAATCTTGTACGGAGATGGAATGGCGAAGCTATTATAATGGGTGACTTTAATGACGTTCGGACTATGGATGAAAGACTTGGTTCGTCTTTCAATGCTTCTAGTGCACGGTGTTTTGATCGGTTTATTGTGTCTTCTGGTCTTGTGGATGTCACGTTGGAAGGGTACTCGTTTACTTGGTCGCATCCCTCAGCCTCCAAAAATGAGTAAATTAGATCGCTTTCTTGTTACGGTAGGTATTATCTCGTGTATACCGTTTTATTTCAGCTTTGTGTCTTGACCGTCAACTTGTCCGATCATCGTCCCTATTCTTTTGAGGGAAGTTCGTTGATTTTGGTCCGACCTCCGTTTCGGTTCTATCAATCTTGCTTTAAGGATGGATGGTTTTGATTCGATGGCTAGGCATGCTGTGGTTGTCTTTTTCGCATTATGATTCCAATGCTATGGTTAGGTTTTAAGATGAAATTGCAAAAGACATTTAAGTCTATTATTCGTTTATGGGGTTAAAGATAAAAGTTTCATATTCATAACGCCAAAAAATTCTCTACAGAATGATGTTATCTCTATTGATAAATACTTTGGGAAAGGGTGAAACGTTTTCTGATATGACATCCTTCTCAATCGGATGGATCTAAACGTCGGCTGCAAGATATTAAACTTTTGGGAGGTTAGGATCTGGTTTACAAAATCTAAAATCAAATGGGCGATCGAAGGGAAGGAGAATTCTAAATTCTTTCATCGGTTGTGTGTGTCATTAATAAGAAAATGTCTCAGTGTCGATTCGTGGTGTTTTCGTTTGAGGGCACTTGGTGTTACTGATCGTGTATTGTGACAGGAGCATTTATGATTCACTGTTGAAGTTCGATTTCTAGCAACCGGTGGTATGATCGTCTCGCAAACTTAATGCTGCGTGTTTTCATAATCGGTTGTTTCGGATCAGGTGGATGAACTGGAATAGGGCTAGAAGTATCTGAGGACGAAAATGTGTTATAGGCTGTGTTTGGAACTGTGGCCGAGAATAAGTGTGCTGTGGCCCTCCGTGGTTATACGATTTGTATTTTTTAAAAGTATTGGAGTTTGTCGGGGCGGATTTTTTGTGATGCGGTTCGACTATTTTGTTAGTCTGGTACGTTTCCAAGGGGGTGGTAATCGTCTGTCATCGCTCTTGTAATTCCTAAAGTTAATGATGAGTTCGTAATGATTTTGGATATCAGTTTGTTTGGATTTTCATATGCGTTTATTAAGGTGATCACAAATGTCTTAGCTAATCGTTTGGCTATGTGTTATAATCCGGGTTTAGTTTCCGAGAGCTCAATACGGCCTGTTGTTGCTAATAGACCAAATATTGGACGTCCTTTTATCTTGAAACGAGCGTTGTTAGACGGGTGTATGCGTAAAAAGGAAGCAAGCAATGTTTTTTAAGGTTGATTTTGCTGAAGGCGTATGATGTCGGTTCTGGTGGGAATAATCATCTTGGTATTCTTCAAGCGTTTGGGTTTGGGTCCGAATTGGTGTTGGTGGATCCGTGGTTACTTTACTTACTCCATGGGCTTCCATATTGGTTAATGGTAGTCCCAACGTACCGAGTTCCCTTTTTTGTTTGTGGGTTGGAAACAAGGTATCCGTTGGCCTTATCTTTTCATTCTTATTTATGGTGTCGTTACTATCTCTTTCTCCCGTGTGTTGACTCGATGGGCTGTTTAAAGGTTTTCAAATTGCGTGGCTCGGTTTTTATGTGCATCTTTTTTATGCTGACGGGATGCACTTGTTCATTGAGAGAGTGGTCCGAATCAGAACTTACCATAATATTGTTAAGTTTTAATTGCTTCCATCTTGCGTCGGGTCTTAAGAATCAACATTGCTAAGAGCCATAGTCTGTTGGGTTTGTCGGGGTTTCCTCAGAGTGTGTTGTTTTGCAGGCGGCGAATTAGGATCGGGGTGGGCTGTTTTGACAACTCCTTTTCGTTATCTTGTGTGACGGTTGGGGAGTGTATGTCTCTGAAGTCGGCTTGGGGTTAGGCTGTGGGTGGAAGTGACTCCAAGCCCGTTATCTAAATGGAAGGTTAAATCTGTGTCTCCATTGGCGGCTGAGATTGGACCCTTCTTAAATCCGTTCTTGGGGCCTCTCGTCAAATTTTTTATGTGGGTCAATCTTTAAGGTATCCAGAAAGGCGTTGTTTGAGAGACTATGGTATCGAATCCGTAGTAAAGTTCTTCACCGGTGGTGATTTTCGGATAGAAAGATTTCGTGGGTAGCTTGGGTGACAATGTGTCTTAGCGTCCAGAAAATGAACGGTGGTCTGGTGGCTCGAGTTTCTTCGTCGTTGAATCGTTGCTCTTTTGTTGAAGTAGGTGTGGCGTTCATTTCTGGCGATGGCTCTTTTATGGTGTAAAGTTTATTCATAGCGATTTATGGCTCTAAGATGATGTCTTCATTTGGACCGATGTCAACCATCGATTTGGTGCTCTATTTTGTGGTAGTGAAAATATTTGAAGATTCTGGTTTTGATTTTTCTTTCAGACATGTTGTAGTCAGAAGCGGATTGGGGACGGGTCTTGTACTAGTTTTTGGTATGATATATGGTTAGCTGATGCCCCTCTTTGTGTTCAGTTTCCCCGTTTGTTTGCTCTCGAATTGGATAAGGAGATTGAGGTGGTTAATGTAAAATAGGAGCTTCTTCGGTCTTAGCTTCTTTTCGTCGGGACGTGCGTGATGGAGCTGAGCGGCAGCAGTGGGATGACCTTTCTTCAATTCTGAACTCGGTTGTCCTCTCGTCTTCCAAAGATAGGTGGACTTGTGATTTGTCGGGAGATGGAGAGTTCAAGGTTAAAGTCATCAGAAACTTTATTGATGACTTGTTTCTCCCTTCGTCGGATGTTGAAACGAGATGGGTTAAATTCATTCCTATTAAAGTTAATGTTTTTTCTTGGCGTGCTCGTCGTGATAGGTTACCTACTAGAGTCAATCTTAGCCGTAGAGGTGTTTTGTTGGATTCCCATCTGTGTCCTCTTTGTAATGCTGCTATGGAGGATGTTCAGCATGTTTTCTTTCGATGTGACGTGGCTCGGGTTGTTCTTCGTAAAATTTGTCGTTGGTGGGATTTGGATTGGCAGGAGATTTGTTCTTTCTCGGATTGGGATGCTTGGTTCTTATCCTTTTGGCTTTCTTCCCGTCTCAAGTCTATTTTAGAAGGTGTTTTTTATGTTGCTTGGTGGCGGATTTGGAGGCTTCAAAATCAGTTGGTCTTTGACGCTTCGCCTCCTAATCGTTCGACGATTTTTGATGACATTGTTTCTTGGTCCTTTTTATGGTGTTCTAGTAGATGTAATAGGGTTTTTTCTTAGGAGTATTGGTTAAAAATCCCCTATCTTATTTCTTAGTAATGTCTTTCTAGCTCCTTGCTAGTTCTTTTAATAAAGTTGCCGTTCAAAAAAAAAAAGGGGACACTATGTAATGGTTTAACATCTGATGACTATACTAAAACAATTAAGGATGAAGTGGTCACCATTATAACCTAAATTATAGAAAATGTCACCTCTGAGGGCAACCATCAAATTAATTTAAATGGTGCATGTTCTAGATGTCACAGGGAAGAACCACTTGAATTGAGGAGGTCAACCAGACAATGAAGTGTAACTTCTAAACTTAACGATTTTGTAGCTGAAACTAATTTGAACTGTGGTCTAGAAAAACAAGTGAATTATTCTAAAATTTTTGTTGTCAATAATTGTTTTAGCGCGACTTTAGTAAGTTTGTAGAGCATATGTCTTACTATGAAGTGTCTTATAATCCTAACTGAATTGAAGCAATGAATCAGAAAATATAGGCTTTTCATAGACATCATACTTGGATTTTAACATATTTACATGAAAGTAGAAAGGCTATAGGTCGTAAGTGAATGTATAAGATTAAGTATAAATCTTCTAGTGAAACTGATAGGTATAAGGTCATACTTGTTGCCAAAGGCAATAATAAAAGGGAAGGCATGAATTATGAGGAAACTTTTAGTCTTATGGAAAAAATGGTTATTGTTAGATGCTTAATTGGTCTTGTTGTCCATAATAATTGGTCTTTTAATTAGTTAGATGTAAATAATGCTTTCTTGTATGTTGATTTGTATAAAGAAGTATATATGTCTTTACCACCTGCTTTTTTATGATAGAAATGAAACAAATGTTTGTAAGTTAGTAAAGACATTGTATAGTTTAAAACAAGCTCTTAGACACTAGAATGAAAAATTTACGATTACCTTGGTTGAAAAATAGTTTTGTTCAAAGCAAAAATGATAATTCTTTGTATGTAAAAAGCAAGAAGGATTTTTTTACTTTGTTAGTATATGTTGATGATATTGTTATTACATGTAATGTTGTTAATAAATTGTGAGTCTTAAAAGGTTTTTAAGTTTAAAATTTCTAATAAAAGATTTTGAAAATTGAAATATTTTCTGAGCACTCAAGTTTTGGAAAATAAAGTGGCATATGTCTCGTTTGCAGCAAAATGTTGTTTTAAATACAAAAGAGTTTGATACTGGTAAACTTTTACGTAATATGACTGAGTATCAAAAACTTGTGGGAAACTTATTTACTTGTTTGTTATTAAGCCAGATATTGCTTATGCAGATCATTGTCCTAGTTAGTACATGCATTCTCCATTAGTCATATTTTACTGTTGTGTTAAGAGTTCCGAGATACTTAAAGCAAGCTCATGGAACTAGTATACATTTTAACGAAGATAGTAAGTTTAGTCTGCATGTTTTCTCAGATGCAGACTGGGCTTAAGTGTCATGTGTCTAAGAAGTCCGTGTCTGGTTATTGTGTATATATGCATAATAATTTGGTCTCATAGAAGAGTAAAAAACAAGCAACAATATTTAGATTTTCAACTAAAGCAGAATACATATGCATGGCATCAGCTACTTGTGAAATAATTTGGATTTTCAATATTCTACAAGATCTGGAAGTTGAGGGATTGTTTCCTGTTGAACTCTTTTGCGATAGTAGTGCAACTATACAGATTGCTATTGCTGCTAATCTAATTTTTTCATGAGAAAACTAAACAATTTGAAATTGATGTTCATTTGGTAAGAGATAAAGTTGCATCTGGTGTTAATTAAGAGTGTAAATGTGTCTTCTGCACATCATGTAGCAAATGTGTTTACGAAAGGGTTGAATATAGCTCAGCATAAAGTGTTTTGTGAAAAATTGGGTTTGCTTCGTATGTTTAGTGTATGAGTTTGAGAAGGTATGTTAAAAGAATATGTGATATAAGCAAACTCATGGTTTTAAAATACATGTACCAATATTGCCATTTATTTCTATCCTGAAGACTCTTGTGCTTGTTTTGTATTGTTTCTTTCCGCATGGTCTGAAGTGAAAATACGTGAGATATAAATATCTCTTAATCCCAATTTTGAGGTTTATTATCACTATTTCGTTGTGTGTGTTTTCTCTCGATTCTCTCACATCATCCGGTCTGGTTTTCATAACTTCTTTGATCATCGTGGTCTGGTTTTAGTTAGTTAGTTTGAGAGGTGCAGTGAGTTGTTTGTATTTCTTTGATTGCATCCATTTGGGGACAATTGTTTGGTTTGTATGTTGATTGCATCTGTTTGGGGACCGTCCTTCTAATTTAGTTTTGTTAATAATAATAAGTAGGTGGGGAGTTTGGTTGAGTAAAAGATTGGTGTTGTTTAGTCGATATTTTTAATTTTTAGAAAGTTCTCTGCGTATAAATGTACATGTCTCTCGAATGTATAGCTTAGCATTTTAGGGCGTTTGCAAAAACATACCCGCCATTAATCGTTATTTATTATGACACACTCAATTACAATGCTTCGTTAGAAAATAAATGACATACGCAATTACAATGCTTCGTTAGAAAATAAATGATACCGAACACTTCTTCGTAAGTTACTTTGTGACAATAACACATCTTAATGTACATTTCAACATGGAAATGTGCACCAATCATCATGAGTGTCGGACCTAGCATGGAGTCATTTCACTTGATCTAACTCACAAGTCACCACAGTAATTTCTTATTCAACGAACTTAAGTTTACCAACCATTCAATATGACTTTACAGAAATCTGAAATCCTCGTTGATCTTCCATAGTGTGGCAACTTATTGAAAATGTTAATATATTATAGCAAAAGTCAAATTATGTTGAGTTAAACATCATTTTCTTCAATGATTCGACTTGAAAAGAAAGTTGGACTTATGAGGCCGTGGCTATTTAATCTACAGTTTAATGCCAGTTCGATTAAGTGAGGCAATAAATACAAGAAATCATCCTCCAACGTTAGTAACAATGACGAATAGCAGAGGAAATTGAAAATACATGTTTGTCGAGCTCTTCATATAATCAGATTGTACGTGCCACTTTGTACGTACAATTGAATCAAATTACGATGAATAACCTATACCGAGCTTAATCGCATGCTTCATTACTTTTCCTCAAGCATTGCCATGTATTTAGAAAACGATATACTATATACTTAAACAATATATCGTTTTTAAGACTACGCTACACATAAACAAAGTATATAGGGATAGTGAAAGAAATTTTGTGCATAAGATATTACGAGTAAGATGGCATCTATTCAATTTATCTGGAAATGAATTATTCATTATATATTTACGCGTTAATACTAAACAACAAAGGTTATCTAGCTAGTTGTTAAAAGATGGATCAAAGCATGTGAAAGCAGGTAACCGGTGTGCGAGTTAATTAAGTCGGTTACACAATTGATCACATGTATTTTGTCAAAACTAAAATTCGACCGCACATTGGGACTTAAACATCATGACTAACCGGACCACTAGCCGCACCTTGATGTGTTGACTTATTGGCAAACTCGAATGCTCGAACTTGTGGGAGTGGTCCTCGCTCCAAAAATTAAACAACTTTAAAATATATATTTCTTAAGATCATTGTACCCTATGTCAACATACAAATCTTTGATTTCTTTGTTGCATGAAAACTATCACATGCTTTCTATTTTGAGTTGTAATTTAGTTGTGGAGCCTTAGATTTCTTCCACTGAAAACGTCTTTGTGGGTCATGAAATAGAAGAATTTTGGTGTCTCATGAAAGAGCATAGAAATTTTGAGAATCGATTCTTGAGTTTTGATGCTGAACTAGGAAACATGTCTATAAAGTAACACTTAATTCGGGTTCAAGACGTATTCACAAAGGGTAGTAAAAGACTAAGAATTGTGAATGTTTTATTGATAATTGGAAATATTATGAAGTGACTAGAGAACGAATAATCCCAAACCTGATGCTGTTTATAAAAAAGAAAGTAACAAACTATAGGAGAAGAAAAAGAGTCAACAAAATAATATTTTAGAATAAACAAAATAACTGAAAATCAAAATAAAAGGCAAATAAACAAAATATGTAAAACTACACATTATTTTTGTTATTGACATAGTAAAATTCTTATGCATCTTAAAGATAAAAAAGATTTTAAAAAAAATAAAATATAAAAAAAAAAAAAACACAAAAAAAAAATAAAAGAAAAAATAAAAAAAAAAATGAAAAAAAAAAAAAAAAAAACAAGAAAAAAAAAAGAAAAAAAAAAAATAAAAAAATAAAAAAAAAAAAAAAAAAAATATAAAGTATAAAAAAAAAAAAATAAATAAAAAAAAAATAAAAAAATAAAAAAAAAAAAAAAAAAAAAAAATATAGTATACAAAAAAAAAAAAAAAAAAAAAAAAAAAAAAAATATGGAAAAGGAAAGAAGTAAAAAGGGAGGAGAGTAGGTAAGAAGACAAAGAGGGAGAAAAAGAAGAGAAGAAGAGGAAGAATAGCGAAAAAATTAAACAATAAAAAAAAAAATAAATAAACAAAAAATCAAAAAAAAAAAAAAACAATAAAAAATAAAAAAAAAAAAAAATAAAAAAAAAGAACAGAGAGGAGTATTTTTAATAAAATAAAATCAGAAACAAAAATAAATAAATGAAAAAAGGAAGAAAAAAGAAAGAAAAAGAAATAAAAAACTAAAATAACATTAAAATATAAGTAAAATAGAAAAAAAAAAAAAAAAAAAAAAAGAAAAAGAAAAAAAAAAGAAAAAAAAAAAAAAAAAAGAAAAAAAAAAAAAAAAAAAAGAAAGAAAACAAAAATCACACATCTCTCACAAAAATAAAGATAAAAAAAAAAAAAAAAAAAAAGAAAAAAAACAAAAAGAAAAGAATACAAAGACAAAAATAAAAAAAATAATAAAAAAAAAAAAGTAAAAAAAAATAAAAAGTAAAAGAAACATAAAAAAAATCAACATCATAAAATAACAACAAATTAATAAAAATAATAAAAAAAAAAAAAAAAAAAAAAAAAAAAAAAACCAAAAAAAAAGAGACAGGGGAAAAAATAATAAAAAAAATAAAAAAAAAAAAAAAATACAATGATAACCAAGAAAAAAAAATGAAAAAAAAAAACAAAAAATAAGAAACCCAAACCCCCCCCCCCCCCCTCACCCCCCCCCACCTCATTCCTATGAACTTCCTTATCACCCCCCGCCTCTCCCTATTCCGTTCTCTGCCTCACCCCACATACCCATGCCCCCCCACAAAAACAAGCCCCCCCCCCTCCCACCCCCCTTTCCCCAAAACCACCCCCTCGCCACAGCCCCCCCACCCCCCTCCCCCATCGCCCAACCCCATCCCCACCCCCCACCCGCCCCCCCTCACCCATCCTACCGCTTCTACCCCATTACCTATCCACCCACCACATCCCCTCACCCCCGCCTAACGACCACCCCAGTCCCCCACCCCGCTCACAATCCCACCCCCCCTCCCTCCCCTGCCCCCTCCCCCCCCAATCCCGCCCCCCCCCCCCCACCCACCCGCCATAACGCCCCCCCCACGACTCCCCCCCGACACCCACGCCACCTCCTCACTCACCTGCCAAACCAACCCCCCCTCCACCCAAAACCCCCCACTTGTCCCACGTGCCAACCTCCCCCACCCCACCCACCCCACCCCCCCCCCTCCACACCCCCCCCCCCACGACACACGCTCGCATCGTCCCCCATCCCCCCCCCCCCCCCCCCCCCTGCCTCCTGCTTCTGCCGCTCCCCTCCTTCTTCCCAACCCCCCGCCCCCACCCAACCCCTCCACCCCACACACCCCTCAAACCCCCCCCCCCACCCCCCCTCTACCGACGACACTGCCCTCCGCCCGACCCCCAACCTCTCCACCCCGCCCCCACCCCCAACCCCTCGACCCACCACCCCCCCCAACCCCCCCCCTCTACCCTCTAAAACCCCCCCCTCCCACACCCCACACACTCCCCCATCAACCCCCCCCTCCGCCCCGACCCCCCCGCCCCCCCCCCCCCCACCATTTTGAAGAAAGATAAACCAGAACAGCCCTTCGTCCCCCCTCGGCACTCGCCACCTTACCTCCTCTATCAACACCCTTATCACCACATTTACTCCCATCGCCATCTTCTCCCTACACTACTCAAGCACTCCTCTCCCCATACCTCTCTTCCTAGGCTTTAGCCTCTTACTCATGTCCTCAACATTACCTGCCTCCTTTAGAGGAACCTCAGACCTCCGGAGTGCTGCTCTCATTCTCACTTCCCTCGGAGAGTGAAATTCCATATATAATAAATATAATTATATTATATATAATATATATATAATATATACTAATCTACTACAATATAGATAATATATATATATTCAAGATCTGACACAATGAAAATCTTCTTTCGAAAATACTCACTAGTATTTCTGGACAAATTCCACCACATAACATTAATCAATCAATTTTTTGAAGTATACTTTTACTGCGAGCTACGTACGCATATTGTTTATTGGGTTAGTAAAGCATGCGTATAGTAGGTCTCGAACGCGTGTGACAAAGAGGCGAGTCTTTGCGAAGAACACACCATTACCTCATCTTCACTTGGTGAAGCAAACTGTCTACCGACGAGTGCTCTTTTGAAGTATTTTGTACGGACCATATTTCTTTGGTTGTAGCATGCTATAAGTCTCAACCGGAAAACGTTCTTTGCGAAGAAACACCATTACCTCATCTTCTACTTGGAACAACTTCTTCCGACGATGCTTATCCGCTGTAATTTTGCATTTAGCATTTGCTTCGGTAATGTTGGCTCGCACAACCTCATGAGTAGCTTGAACTTCTTCCACCATCCTATTTGCTTGAACATTCTTCTTACCCGGTAAATCACTAAATCGACCACGTGCCTTGGAGAAGTCTTGTACACAACCTCAAATGGTGAAAATCCCGTGGAACTATAAACCGCACTATTATAAGCAAATTCAACTTGTGCCAATGACACATCCCAAAGTTTAGGTTTTCCCCCACACAAGCAACGCACCATATTTCTCAATGTGCGATTAACTACTTCAGTTTGATCGTCCGTTTGAGGATGAGCGATACTACTAAAATTCAAAGATGTACTCAATCGTCTCCAAAGTGTCAACCAAAAATGAGCAAGAAACTTACTATCCCGGTCCGAAGTAATGGACTTCGGAACTCCATCAAACGAACCATCTCTTGAAAGAACAACCTCGCAATATGTGCCGCATCCGAAGTCTTCTTACAGGGAATAAAATGCGCCATCTTTGAAAACCTGTCAACAACAACAAACACAGAATCGACTCCCCGTTGAGTGCGAGGAAGCCCAAGCACAAAATCCATCGAGATATCGACCCAAGGACTCTTAGGTACGGGCAATGGCATATAAATACATGTATTTTATGCTTTACCCTTTCCTTCTTGACACACGACACATCTCTTCACGAAAGCTCCAACATCCCTTTTTAATTGAGGCCAATAAAATCGACTTTCTACACTCGCAATGGTCTTATATCGGTCTAAATGAGCACTCAATCTTCCCGCATGTACCTCCTTAATTAATTGAATCCTAAGGGAAGTCTTAAGAATACACAAACGATTACCTTTAAACAAATAACCGTCAAGTAAAATAAACTCACCCCGATGTTGCTTGGTTTCGAGCTCCATCCAAATGTTACCAAAATCTTCATCACTTGCGTACAACTCCTTAATTGAATCGAAACCCATAACCTCGTTACTAATGGTCACCAATAAAGTGGTCTTTCTACTCAATGCATCCACCACTTTATTATTTGCACCCGATTTATGTTTGATCACATAGTTGAATTTCTCCAAGAAACTCGCCCACCGTGCATGTATCTTATTTAAATGCCTTTGAGTTTGAAAATATTTAAGATATTGATGGTCCGAATAAACCACAAACTCTCGTTGAATCAAGTAATGCTCCCACTTCTTCATAGCTTGAACAACAACATACAGCTCTTGTTCATAAGTTGACCACTTTTGCCGAGCTTCATTTAGTTAGGTAAAGAAAGTACCGGTGCGATTGTCAACTTCTCCTTGATAATCTTAAAGCTCTCCTCCGCCTCTCTAGTCTATTGAAACGGACCCTTCTTCAAATAATTGGTAATTGGTGCCACCATGTTACTAAAATTTCTCACAAATCTCCTATAAAAGGTTGCCAACCCATGAAAACTTCTAACTTCAGACAACGTCTTAGGCGATGGCCAATCCCGAACCGCATAGACCTTGGTTTCATCAACATGAATCCCATCCGAACTCATAATGTACCCAAGAAACAAGAGTTTATTAGTAAGAAAAGTACACTTCTTTAAGTTAACAAACAAATCATTATCAGCTAACGCCTTCATAACCTTTCGTAGATGACCCAAATGTTCCTCCTTCGTTTGGCTATAAATCAAGATATCATCAAAATACACTACCACAAACTTACCCATAAATGGTCTAAGAAATTGAGTCATTAAGCGCATAAACGTACTAGGCGCATTAGATAATCCAAATGGCATACCAAGCCACTCATACAACCCATCCTTTGTCTTGAAAGCGGTCTTCCATTCATCACTCGGTTTAATCCGAATTTGATGGTAGCCACTCCTTAAATCGATTTTAGAAAATAAACTAGCACCTGCTATTTGGTCCAATAAGTCATCAAGACGCGGAATAGGAAAATGATACCTTACCGCGATTTTGTTGATTGCTCGACTATCAATGCACATCCTCCAACTTCCATCCTTCTTTGGTGTAAGAAGCGCTGGAACCGCACAAGGGCTAATACTTTATTGAATATGGCCTTTCTTCAACAATTATTCTATCTTCTCACGCAAAATTTCAGACTCCTTAGGACTCATCCTATAGTGAGTAAGATTAGGTAAACTTGATCCTGGAATCAAATCAATTTGGTGTTGAATATTCCTCAATGGTGGCAAAGCGTCCGACGTATCATCCGTCACAATCTTACCAAATTCAGCTAGTGAGGGTTTAATTACCGCCGGTATTGCATTCTCCATGACATCTTCAACTCATTTCACAACTAAAGCATAAGAAACTCTCGTCTCCTTTCGTTCAGCTTGAAACTCCTTTGGTGAAGCCACCAAAGTTACCAAAGTCTTGTTCTCTAATTTCGTCTTAGGAGAAACGACACCTAAAGATGAGCATTACCACTAGTTTTTAATCCCATTTAAAACAAATACATATTGATTTTACCTTGGTGTGTACGTCCATATCATGTTGCCGCCATGTGTATTTCCTAATAATACCCGACATGCCTCCTATTATCAACAACGAAGCACAAGTAAACCAACTCAGAGTTAGTGCTTCCCAATAGCAAGAGGAACCTTACAAATCTCGACCACCTTAAGTGCTGGAACCTTCTTGATCCACCCAATCTGACAAGGACTATGATGGGGTTCGGTGGGAAGCTTAAAAGCTTTAACCAATGCCTTAGACACTAAATTTTTGCAACTCCCTTCATCAATCATAACAGAACAAATCTTTTCCTTAACCAAGCATTTAGTTTGAAAGATTTTATTTCCTTGTGATGAGTCACTAACCTTAGGCGAACACAAAGTTCGTTGAACGACATATGTAACTTGTTCCGCCTCTCCGTCTAAAGGCTCGGCATACTCTAACTCATCTTCTTCTTGAAACACATCGTCACTAATCAGCCGGGCAATCCCGACTTATCTACGAAATAATAAGTGGAATCGTTAGGACAACACATATAACTATCCCCGGTTTACCACACCTTAAACACTTGGCACCCGTTGGTCTAGCATAAGGGTTTGAATTGACCGGTTGACTTTCTTTATTCTTGTCCATTCCACTTCCACTAGCTTTAGAACTTGAGGTTGTTGTAGTAGTACTAGGAATGGTAGATTGAATTGGGTTGGGTCGACTCCCATAATTACTCGAACTCTCCATGTTTGAACACCTAAACCCAACTCCGGTTTTAGAAGCCATCCTTTCCGCCTTCATTGCCATGTTTTCAGCTTGATCCACGAACCAAATCGGCGTCAAGCTCAACCTCTCTTGAATTGAAGAATTCAGCCTACTGATATACCTATCCGCACGATATGTCGTAAACAAAACGTGTCCGTTTCCCTCAAGTTACCAACGGGCCTTTGCTACCTCAAACACTCACCACGTATAGTTGGCTACAATTCTTTTCCTTAGGACACAAGTATGATATTGGTGGAACAAATTTTGCTCAATATTTTGGGGCAAAACCCTACCCCTTGATCATAGACCGTTATTCATCCTTATCTAATACAAGTATCCACGGGTCATCTACCTTGTGCTCTTCGGTTATCTTGTTCACATTGCCACCAAGCTCCTGCTCCTCCACGTAACTTATAAGCTACAACCTTCACTTGTTCTTCTTCGGGAACTTCCATGATGTCAAAAAACTTGTCGACCTCATATAACCAATCTAGCACCGCCTCAATGTCAAGATTTCAACAAAGTTAGGAATCTCGGCCTTGACCCGATAACTTTGCCGATCACCATACCCACGAGGATTAACATTCCGACCAACCATATAGTCCTAGGTCGATCGCCTTCTCCTTGTACCGTCTATTGTACACATCCATGGTTTCTTTTCCTGCATCCTCATCTGAAGACATCATGTCATCATGTCTCCAAACTTGTTTTGGAGGTTGGTTACGCCCATGATTATCAAAGAATCCCTCAAAATTGGTACGGGATCTATGGATACCGCGTTCGTAACCCTCACGATTTGGATGGTTTCCACCACCTACGATCGCGGATCGTATCTCTTCACAGTGAACATACTCACGAATTTGGAATTGAGATCCTTGATCGCAATATCCATCTTTTTGGTCGACCGCACCCCACTACTTGTACGGGTTTGAGGAATCTCTATCACCACCCCACCCATCGTAGGACACTAAACAAGCCTAGATACCAACTGACCCTAGAACGGAGAACGTCCGACATGAAAACCCTAATTTAGGGTTCAAACGATTCACAAAGGGACAAAAGACTAAAAGTTTAAATTTTTATTGAGAATTGAATATTCAATGACTAAACAATAACCCAAACTCTATACGTAAGTAGAACTAGGGAAAAATCACCAAAATTATTCTCATGAAAAAACAAAATCTGGAACCAATATAAAAGTCAAAAAACAAAATAAAAAAACATATTTTTGTTATGTAATATTAAAATTCGCCAACTTTGAGGGTCATTTATAGTATTGCAGTACCCATTACTCTTGCCATGACCTTACGCTCAGTTCTCGAGTTTCATTTTCAGAAGAAAAGAAAGAAAAGGAAAGGGAACAAAAACATATTTGTGTTCTTGAGTTTTATTTTAATAAGAAAGAGAAGGAAAAGAGAAGGAAAGGAAGGAAAAGTTGAAGGTTTTTTGTTCTAAATCTTTCCTCCCATATTTGGAGTCATATGGGAAGGAAAGTGTTTATATTGACAAATTTTACCCTCCATATTCTTCCACCGACAGAGACTACCAACCACTGTGTAATCTTCATTTTTTTCAAAATAAGAAACTAATAGAAAAGTATCCTACAAGGACTGCAAAATGACGCATCGTTTTTTTATTTAGCGATTATTGGGCTAGTAATATTTTTCCTTGGAGCTTGTCTGGGTTAGCACATGGGGGCCAATTAATTCACAGACATGGACCGAATCATATTTTTTTATTCGCATTTTACATTGTTAGTTTGAATTAAAGAATAATATTTTAAATAAAAAAGTATATTAACCCAAATGGATTATTAAAAAAAAATTAAATTATAGCAGATATTTTTGTTTAAAAGGACATAAAGTACATTTTTTAAGTTTCTTTTCTTTTCTTTATTTCCCTACAAATTTCAAACTCGAGAACACAAGGTGCATAGTAAAAAAATTTCACTATCTTTTCCTTTTCGTTTGTTTTTACTCCTTAATAACTCGAGAACAGAGCATTAGTGATCCATATATTCTTCACTATCACTGTGAATCATGTCCTCATTAAATTTTATCTCAACCCCTCCCTCCTGTTTGCGTGAAACAACAAATCATTATGTTAAGTGCGTAAGGACATAGCTTGAGCAATGTTACTGAAAGATCTGAAATGTAGTCATAACGAGGGGGTAATTACCCCGCGCGTTGCCGCGGGAATTAAGTTTTGCATTTGTTGCTGTGCAAGTTTCGGTTTGGTAAATATCAATATTGCTCTCATTTTATTCGTGATGTTCAGAAGTCATTTCAGTTCGTTATATTTTTTATGTTAAAAATTTATGTAAAAACGTAATACGAATAAAAGAAACTTGAGGGAGCACTTTTTTTATTTATTTGTTTTAAAATTTTTATGTAAAAAGTATTAAACAGTTAAAATTGGTGTAGGGTGTCCGTTTGCGTAAATATTTTTTTTTAGTTTGGGGCCACATTTAAGGCTTAGTTTTTTGGACATCTAAAGGACTATACATTTCATTCCAAATTTTTTGATTAAATTAACACTGTACATTGCTAAAAAATGCACTAATTGAAAATATATATACAAAACATGCAAAAAAAAATTATATCATGTGCATTAAATAGTTATAAAGAAAAATATATATGCAATTATTCACCTCCGGAGTGATACATTTGCAATTACCGTCCTTTGAATTTCATCATCGAGGATCAATGGATCACAAGGCGCACAATATACATACATTTAGTTATTTGAAATCATTTTTTTTAAATGTAATAGTATCACTGTAATAATAAAAGTTGGGTATATGATCAATGTCGACGTATATGGTCTGATATACCATATCCGTCTAATGGACCAATAAATAATAGGTCTCCCCGACGTGCTATTATCCGACGTGTATATATGCTATTGACTAATGGATTATAAAGGGATGTTGCAGGTTATTATCCAACAGGTATTGTCCAAGAGTTTGACTAGAAATAAGTCACACCTCTCACTCATTAACCAGGTTATCTCACTCTCTCTCTCTCTCTACACACTTTACTTCCTCTCTCTATATATACTCTCTCCCTCACCTCACATAAACACACAATACAACAAATAACAACATATACTCTATCTACGACCGTCGGAAGGTGGTCCCTGGGCCCCGGCCTCGGGACTCCTTCTAACGGGTTCTTTATTGATTGACAATATCATTTCTAGACTCGGGACGATGACACGTGACTCAGAAGAGTTCTCAAGATCGACCTGACAGAAATATACTTTGACAAATTGGCGCCATCCGTGGGACCCGTTATTCAATCTACTAGAGCTAAGAATGACGGGTTTCATCTCCATTTCGGTTCTTCCAAGTCCTTCATTATCCATTCTAAATCTCTGTAGGTTCGTTTGGATCTAGTGTCCCGTGTTGGAATTTGATAGTCGGTTCCGCAAGTTATACGTTAGAAATACATGAGCCTATTGGGGGCACACACGTTAATACACGAAGAGTATGTTTACTTCACGAAATATATTTAAATAGTTGTTAAATTAGTTACGTGTTTAATTAATTTAATGTACATTCAAAATATTAGAACCGATGGACTAAACCGGACAAAACCCGAACCTCAAGGAGTGGCTTGTTTGGCCGAAACTCCCCAATGTTCTAAAAGGGGGTGTTTGTGGCCGGTTATAGGAGGAGAAAAGGAAGGAGAAAGATTTGTTTTAATTATGAAAATTATACTAATCTTTTCCTACAAGAATTAGGGTTATTGGGGTGCCTATATAAACACAACCTATATCCCTCATTCTTCATTCTATCTTCTCCCAAAACACTAAATAATTCGGTGCTTCCCTCTTCCCAAAAACCCACGAACACCCTTTAGGGTTTTTTGGTTTTCTCACCAAAACCGCCTCCCCTAAATCGCTAGATTTAGGGTTTCGTCGATTTAACCTAAACCGCGATGTTAAACCGCGGAATTAGGGTTTTTCCCGTTTTGCTTGAACTCCTTGCTTGACAAATTCAAGATACGCGTAGTGGTTGTTTGGTGATTCCTCAAAGGTGACGAATTAGAGTTTAAACCTTTTAATTAGGGTTTGTTTGGTTCGACTTAAAAAAGGAACGCAAGGCGTGCGTTTGGTTTTGGTATTACACTTGGTGCTTGTTCGTGAAGATTTGACTAGCAATCTAACATACTTGGTTGATGTGATTGTGTGAGCAACCGTAGAGGCGTTTGTTTTAGACGCTTATTGTATTCAAGAATAATCGCAAAAGATACGTTTTCCTTATTTAATATGTGTTAACCTACTTGCCATAACTAGATTCATCCGCTGCGCACTCATGGCTAAATTGGTTAGCTAGATTAATAAATACCAACAGTGGTATCAGAGCCAACTCGTTTTGGCATCTAGGGTTACACGCTTAAAAATCGAATTTTACACATTGTTACACGCCTAGATTTGATTTTTATTAATTATTATGCTGCGATTATTTTTCTTTATTATTGATTTATTATAAATATGGTAAAGATATGCAAATCTTTATCATAAATTAATAAAGAAAATTGCTAGATCTTGCAAGATTAATGATAAAAAGTTAATAGAGAATTAAAAGAGGAATAAAAATAATTGTTAATTTAGCTATATTTGTTTCTTCTTATAATTTGTTTATTTAGGATTATAAAATCTTCCTAATTATTTAAAAGATCTTATAAATATTTTATTTTTGGAAACTAAATATTTTATTTTTATAAAAACTAGATCTTTTAAATTGCTAGTTTTTGATGTGTTTCTAAATTCCGCTATGAAGACCTACTCAATCACATTAATTGTTAGAATGGGCGATCTAGGCACTTGAATGAAAACCTTTGGGGTCTTATGGTTCTCCATTGGGGAGACTCATAGAGAACTCAGATTAATACTTGTTACACGCTTTAATTTAATGTTATCTTGTTTATTATGTTCCTACATGCTTATTTGTTTACTAGTTTAGATGTTTACGTGCCTAAACAAATGGAATACGGACTAATAAATAATTGTAGGATGTCATTTAAATCGGGTCTTTAATTCTACACCGCCTAAAACCTATTCCATTGTGACCTTCTTATGTGTTCTGTGGAAATCTGTTTTTATAACTTAAAAGTCCTAAAACTATGAAACATAGTTTTTTTCATGAATTAAAACTGGACTTTAAGACTCATGGAAGTTTTTTTTTTTTTACGGCCCCCCCCCTCCTCCACTAGAACAAATATTAAAAAATCTATAACATAGTTTACAGGCGGAAGTGGTCACACACCTAATAGAACACAGGTTTTAATACGCTCGCGCTAGACCTGATTCTTCCGCTTTCTATGTGCGTACGATGGGAGTTTACCGTGAACCATGGCATGTCACTACAATGTCATTATTAAAGTTTTTTTTTAATTAGGTGCTACAAAGTCCGCTCTTTGCTTGCTTCTTTATACATGTCATTTTATAACTTATGTGTAACCCCTATCGTGTTAAATTTTAAGTCTATGCCAGCCAACCAGTAGAACAACGTGCATTTGGCTTTGCCTTCTTTAGGTCAGACCTTAGGGTCAGTCTAACCATGGCGAACTTTGGCTTCACAGTCTAGACATCTGGGCAATTTATGCACGGTTCTGCTTGTTCGAGCTTAATCAGTATGCTTGGTCAGACCTTGGATGCGAGGCATAAGACGAGAGCTAAACATGCTCTTGACATTATTACTTGTCGATTAATGTCTTGACCGGTCTCATAAGTATAAGAGTTGCATTTTTATGCAATTAACGATCGTCGTTTACCACTTGCCCTACTTGTTTACTCACTGGTCAGACTTCTGGTAATAAGTGGGAGGTTAAGTTGGATCTTAGTCTTAATTAGTAATTAATTGGGTAGTTAATTCTATTAAGAATTTAATTATTGAAAATACTAAAAATAAACTTTCTATGTTCTGATTAATTGTGTTGCTGCAACATAATTCGTAAACAAAAGTTTGTTTTTTTTCTTAGAAAAGACAAACATACTTACTCCTATCTTTTCTCCTTAGTTGACAAAACTAAGATAGGGTTATAATTGAATTTTTCCTCAATTATATTTAAACTCACTTACGATCTTTCATTACCCTTTTTCGGTCTTGAAATAATTGAAAGATAAAATATTTTGTGTACCTAAAGAACATTTTGTTTATAGCTGCCAAAATAAATAACATCTTGCACGTGTCACGACGTATGAGTTTAAACCGCAACGAGTAAAGAAATTACTAGCATATTTGCTAGATTTGTTTTCTTGGACTCACATTATTCCTTAAAGTGCTAAATACCCTTGTGGCTATGTAGACGATAAAGGAGGAATGCATGCTTATATTTAAGTTAATGAAAGCATAAATGGCTAGTCCCTCATCTACATAAGTAGAACTTCATATACTCTATTCAATACCTAAGTACATTGCTACTTATAGGCATTCTAAGAGAATAGAAAAGTTAATAAATTGCTATTTGCTTTCTACTGGTAATGTAACACTTACAATGTTGACAAATCCAGTGGGAGCATTGCGTTTTTATTACTGAAATGACATTCATGTAAGGTTGTTAATTTCAGTGGGAGCTACGAGATTTATTTCCTTGTTAGTCACCCATATTATTTCGAACCTGCTTTGAAATAATTCATTACTTTCCGAATATGAACGACCATGGTTTTAGGAAAATTGCATTTTATTTTATGGATAACCAGTTGCCTTTTCGATGTCGCTTTCCGAAAAGTTATCTATAGAATAATAATCCACAATTCCTTATTAAACGTTATGGTTCTAAATCTACTTGTAATATCTATGACATTATCATATTGTTTACACAATCAAGCACATGTTGTGTTGTTTGTCTTCATAATATGATGTTGTACCTTACACAAGTGGGAGAAATCTCAAAGTGTGTGCAAGGAACAACATATTATTGGTTTCTCTTGACCGCAAGGTAAGAAAGCTAATAAATCTACTAGGACTTAAACATACAAGATGTTTGTTGCCCTATTACATTCAAATGTCATGATATAATGTAAAGCTACTTCAACATTTTGACTACATGTTTTAGTCAATCTAATTGTGGTTAAATAATAATAATCATAATTTTGAAGTATGAAATTAACTTGAAATTACTATTGAACTCAAGAGATTGTGTTCATAACTACTTTAGTTACTATAATTATGTTTTCTAGTTAAGACATAATTAGGAAGTCCTTGAATTAATCAATGACTTATAACATAAAGTATGTAGTAAAATTGTTATGTCTTCTTGTTAACACATAAACATGAGGTCCTTGAATTATTCAAAGACTTATAATGTATACTTGACATGTTCTGTTTTCTTGTAAACACATGAACATATAATTCTTGAACAGTTCTGTCTTCTTGTGAACACGTGAACATAGGGTTCTTGTATTATTCAAGAAATATACACTATAGCATGCACTTGGTTCATTTGATCCAAAGAGAATTAAGTTATCTAGGGAATTCTGACGGAGTCTCACAATTCCAATATTCATAGAATATCACATTATTATGGTATGTCTAATGTGTTGAAACAAACTATATTCATATTGTTTTATTTCTGATAACTTAAATGGCTCTACCTCCAAATCGATCAAGGTTAAAATTTTGCGTGTGTCATGGATACACTCAATATAGTTTCAACCTAAAAGGTATTCAAGACATTATCTATTTACGGATTGGGATGAATCCCATTATGTTCTTTTTGATTAAGATCTAAATTATGTTAAAACATATGAATCCTATTAAAATAACCAAGCAGAGAATAGAACTGGGTAAAATAGTATTTTTGTTGTCCAATAAGAACAATATTGTTGCTTAATACTTAGTATATAGAGAATAATTCTCATACAAAAGTAGTGGGATTATCTTATAAATCTAAAAAATAATCAAGAACAAAATACAGAACCTTTGATTTACTTGTTGATTGTCATACAACACAGTTTTAAGCATGAAATATCAAACCAAAGTAAAAAGTAACTCTCATTTCATAAATCCGTAAGGATGCCTCATTAAATGTAGTGATATTTTGTATATCAATGCCTGTGGAATAAAAGTTGAAGGTTCATAATAAACTGTTACCAAATAAGAGAATAAACACATCTTGAACTGATAAATAATCATAGAAATATGAATGATAAGATGCAATCCTTAAAAGACAAATCAATGTTGTGAGCTTGATTGATCTTTTACCAAACAGTTAAACTGAAAAGTGAGAATGAGTTTCCTTTGAAGAAAAGCTCATAAGGACAAGATTGTACACATATTAATGTCTGACTGATGATAAGAGTTTTGAATCTTACTTAAGCAATTGACTATGATTTTAATCTTTCTTTCTACAACGCATTAATTATATTAAAGAAACTAATTGTCATACAGGTTTCTTGAATCTGACACAATGGCGAATTAAGGATCATAAACTCTTTCCTATAACGATAACCTTGCGAGGAACGAGTGTCATGCAAAGGTATGAGTCCTAAATTTGTAATATGGACGAAATAAAGTTTTATAACTCTGTTCTTTATGATTACCTTTTGCGAGGACCCGATGTGTAATCCAAAGGTTATGAGTTTAAAATAATATTTATAAAGTATACAAGATAATAGAATCTAAGTGTGGATTGGATCATGCATCAGGAGCTGAGATCAAGTTTAAAGACACAATATGTTTTTTGAATAAATTAGAGATAACTCCCTAAGTACAACCTGACACAAGAGGGAAGCACTAAGTTTGTTCCTTAAAATTCATATGTTATGTAACGGTATGAAAGCATCATTCCATCTAAGCTAGATGTTAATCCTTAAGGTTGGAATGAAACTTCACTTGGGAATTTAGGGAATAAAACAAACGAACTTCGAATAAATGTTTATTGTAATAGATATATGTTGAAATTAAGTCCAACATAATGCAATATATTATTGAAGCAAGTCTTAAATGGTATATTTCACTTGAGATAATTTAATATATAAATTGAAACCTTATGTTGTTAACTAAGGGTTCATTGTATATATATCTTATATTGTGTATGAGACTGGTTGTTTCTTTTGCACGCAAGACGAGCTAACAACAACAGTATCTAATTGAGAGTATTTAGATGACTGATAACAACAGTATCTAATTGAGAGTATTTAGATGACTGATAACAACAGTATCTAATTGAGAGTGATTAAATGACTGTTAAAACAAATGTTTACGAATTATATAAGGCATAATGTTGTTTGTGTACAACTGATGCTAGGGAATAATCAATTTTAGTTTAAGTAAGATTTTATCATTTACGATAAATCCTGCTCTGAGATAAGCTCAGCTAGACTTGTTGCACCATACACAATTAAAGAATAAGAATACTTTACATTTTAAGAAACTATAAAGATGATTGTCTGAGATAGGTATGTTGTTGATTTCAAATACCTCATTAAGGTACTGTTACATTTCCATACTTTGATACTTGCAATAGTATGCAAATATACATATGACACTCATCATATCATTCAAATTCTTCACAATTTGTGAATTTGAAACAAGTATTCTAAAAGTATTTACTAAATATTATATTAGCTGTTTTGTAAAGAATAGTTGGGAATGTGGAACATTAGACTTCAACTTGCTAATTAGTCTCGTGCATATCTTTTTTTAGTATTTGGATAACTGGGATAGAAAGACAATTTTACTTTCTGATGAATGAAGATACGTGGTATTTGTTATTCATACATATAATAATTGTTATCATATATTTGCATGTTTAATCCTTGAATAATTTTATTATTCTAAATATGTCCTTTGTTAGGTAACAATATAGGAATATTGTTACATTAAGCCAAATGTGAGTGTTGGTTGTATTACATGGATAGTTCCCACCAAACTCACATGTTATTCATAACGGTTGCATATTGGACACCCCAACCTTCGAATATTTACTTTTGGATCTTTGTCATGAGTAAGATATCTAAAATGATTAAATAAGTCATCCTTAGACTTAAGATGCAAACAAGTTTTGCATGTGTGGATATAATTTTTTAAGTATAATTAAACGATATCCTGAATAAGGTAGTTATAAAGGCTATTCTTGGAAGTGATGTGAAGCAGCATCCACAACACTTGTAGTCAATAAAGAATTTGTTCCTCCACTTGATACGTGCAGAATGATACCTTTACGCCTCTCTAGAATTAATCAGATAATTGTATCGCCATACCCAAAGGGTAATTCAAGATGATTTTTGATTACATTTGGTATATCTGAATTAACTTCTATAACGAGAAACTAAATTGTTAAACTATATGGAATGAGTTAGGATCCATATCCATGGTTTAACGGTATTTGTAACAAAGAGATGATAATGGCAAGTAATACATAACCATTAAAGTTGAGATTTTTCTTGAAACTTTATCTCAAGTATTTCTAGTTTATGGCAATGCGAGTGTTGCTTGACGTTTCCATTGCTAGTATAAATGTAGTATGCTACTCCAACTCCCAAGTGGGAGCTGTTGGAATATGTGAGTCGGATACGCATGTTATACGACCGGAAATACGTAAGCCTATTGGGGGCACACACGTAAGACACAAAGAGTACGTTTATTAAATACTCAATATATATTTATTTATTATTAAGGATTTAATATGCTTCACATTGATAATTTAAATAACCGTTAGTTACCGTTATATTTTATAACTAACTCAACAACTATTTAAATATGAACCGAAGGGACTAAAATTGACAAAACCTGAACCTTATGGGTCCCACTTATTAACCGGCCCTATAAGCTTCTCGAATGGGGTTTTGAAATCAATTTAGGAGATAATGGATGAGAGTTGTATTGTGATAAGGAATTTAGGGTATTCTAGTTTATCTAGAACTAGGGTTAAGTGCCTATATAAACAACCATCCCTAGCCTCATATTTTATTCATTCAACACAACCCTAACCGATTGGTGACTTGCTCCTAACATTCCAATCAGCATCCTAATATTCCAATCAGCATAAACTCATCCCATCTGATCGTCACATAAAACCATACCAATACAAACAATTACAAATCTCCTAGTTTGTTTTCTTTTGCTTCTTCCTGTATACGACAAACAAGAAAACAAATCTATATTGATTGCATGCAAATAACATATCTACGTATGAATGTCTATATTTTAACATGCAAGTATTGTTAATTTGCATCTATTGATTTTCGGTGCAACATACAAGGGTTGTTTAGTTTTCGGTTCAAGTAATTTAGCATACACAAGTTGTTTGAAGGTTCGTGAAGTAACAACTAGCATCATGACGTACTTGTTTGACGTGTTGTGTGAGCAACCGTATAGGTGGTAACTTAACCACTACGTTTTCAAGATCAAGATCAAGAGGTAAGTAAACTTCTACTTTCTTTATGTGTTAATTTGTAATACTTAAACTAGATACATCCATTGTGTACTCGTAGGTAAATGGTTTACTAGTTTGTTAAATCCCAACAGATCGGTTGTTTTGCTTCTTGTTAAAGATCCTGTAATGGGTTCACGAAGCATTCCGATATACGCCTCACTGTCGGCATAGTCATTCGATAGCTAGTGGTTTGTGTTGCTTTGGTTACAACCTTAAATTTAAAGAGTTTGAGATTTGTACTGATAATGTAAAAAATATGATTATATTATGATTGCCTGACTTCCTCTTTCATATAAAAAATGCATGCCTTTTCTGCGTTATGGTAAAAACAAAGCAATATTTAATCTGCCGACACACAATGTTTATTTGTGTGTCTGTAAATCAATAATTATTATCTTTAGGTTTTTCTAACATGTGCCCGCAGGGTCACATGTTAAAGGGTGGGGACACAAGGCTGTGTGTCACAGCCTGATTTGGCCACAGTAATGTGTTATTAATCATTAACAGTGCACACAAATAACTGCTGGCCAATCAGGTTGTGACACACAGCCTGATGTCCCCACCTTAACATGTGCCCCTGGGGCACATGTTAGAAAAACCCTTATCTTTATTCAGATTCTCAACTTGATATGATTCTTTTAATATCTGTCATTGATTTAATGGTTTTACAAATACCAAAAACTAGGTTCACTGGATATATGAATTTATGATTTTATCTGTTTTAAAAGGCATAAATTAACATTACATTTTCACACATATCTTTGTTATTTTTAAACTTATAACTATTTGATTTCAACCAATCGATGTTATGAATACAAGTACATAAATGGTCGTTATTGTAGGTATCTTCCCTTATTATCGATTGTCAAAGGAAAGCACGACATAGAGAGTGACAACGTAGGTACCCGAAAGGGTACCAAAAGGGATCCGAAAGGCAATCTAGAGGAATATCCAGAGGGCTCATGAACCGCCACTTAGTAAGGATTTTATAGGATTGTGTCTCCAAAGTACTTCTGACATCTGACAACTACCTTAGGAGTAGCTCGGCTCACCATACTCTACAGTGCCAGAATTAGAGTAAACTAGAAGCAGTAACGTCAGCACTGATCCTCTGTGGGAATAAATACATCTCATTTACGTCTCAACACAAGTAACATTTACTGCATTATCACTTACATTTTCTTACTTCAACCTTTCGGTAGAATCTCATACGTACTCTTACGCCAGAGCTTGGTCTTGGGTCACACCCAGTAGGAGGCTAACGCGTCAATTTCATACCCTACAGGAATCCAAAGGACCTTGACTGCACAAGTCTAAAGGATCTCTCCAGAGTACAAAGATTTACTTCAACAAATTGGCGCCATCCGTGGACCCTTATTCAATCTACCAGAGCATTAGGATGACGGGTACCCTTTTTTTGGAGGGGGGTTCCGGAGATGATGACGAAACCACTCTTCCCACCACCAAGGAACACATTAAGGGATACCCTATCGCGGAACCCTGATGTCTGTTAGTGAAGGAACATAATAGTCGGGGCAACGTCTCTCTGATACGCTTGAACTTCGATGAATATGGGGATGGAACTATTGGAACAAGGAATGAGGTAATAGACGCTGACTTGAAGAATCCCTTCAAAGAAACGGTAAAAACCCTACTGACATGAAGGATAATAGAGTTCGCTGGTCCAAAATTTAAGATGCCGGCCAATGTTAAGTTGTACGATGGAACAATGGATCCGGAAGACCGTCTCAGTCGGTTCTCTTCGGCGGTAAACTCAGGAGGGTGGCCCATGCCGTTGTGGTGCCGTATGTTCTAGTAGACTCTGGATAGGAGTGCAAGAGGATGGTTCGAACACCTCTCGATTGGTAGTATCGACGGATAGGTTGCACTCAGACAACAGTTCACAACTAGATTTTTGAAAAGAAGGGCATGTTTTAAAGACCCAACAGACATAACTAAGATAGTAAGGAAGGAGAACAAAACCCTGGTTGCTTTCAAGAAAAGGCGGATCACGGAGACAGGTTTATTGTAGATGTACCGGAGGTCATGAAAATATCATCTTTCATGGATTCTCACAAATGTCCAAAACTTGCCAAATGGTATTCCGACAAGGTATCGAAAACAGTTGATGAGATGATGGTTAGGCTGGATGATTTTGTAAGATCGGAGGAGGATTTCGCCAACACAGAATTGCCTAAGGGTGAGGTATCTGAGGCCTTAAAAAAGCTAGTAGGGCCGGTGAGCCGAAAGGAAGATCGGTTCCACATGGGAGGATATAAGGCAGATAGACGAAGGAATGATAGAAGGAACACATTTAACCACAAAGACGGGCTTGCTCCCAACCGACCCTAACCCCCCTATCAGGTTCCGAGAGGATACCAGACAGGGGATACATACAACCCTGGCTTAACTTATTCACAATCACTGATAACACTCCAAATATACATTAAATATCCCTCGTAAATATATAAAATATATGTGTAAATACATTAAATATCGCATGTATAGATACTTATTTGTATAATAGTTGTTTTAGGATCAAAGATGACGAAAAAGACTTAAAATGCAAAGAAATATCAGTTAAAAGTGCTAACGAGCGTTAAGGATGAATCTAGAAGTGGAATTAATGAAGAATTAAATGAAAATCGCCAAGTGCGGCGCACATTCGTAGAAGTGTGGCGTACCCTTTTTTTATATTTTTTTTATTAATTTTTATTTTTTTAGTGTATATTTTTTTTTTATTTAGTTTTAATTTTAATTTTATTTTTTTATTTGTTATTTTTTTTTTTTTATTTTTCATCTTTTTATTTAGGTTTTTTTTTTTTTTTTTTTTTTTTTTATAAGGAGCGGGGAAATAATATTAAATGTTGAGGCTAAGTACGACGCATATTTTATAATGTGCGGCGCACTTATCACTGCAGTAACTACAAATCATAAAAGCTTGCATTGAAGAGGAGACCTTTCACCACCCCAACAATCATGACTCAAAGGCTATATAAAGGGGCCTAAGTCACATGTTTTATCATCCCGTCACAACATCTTAATCATAACAATCTTCAAACAAATAATTCTCTCTAGTTATAGTTTAGAAGTGTTTTTGGAGATTTGGAGTGAACTTCTTCATAAGTTCATCTAATTATGGGTTGTAATCAATTTTACAAAGTGTGAAGTTATTTTGAAGCTATTAACAATTATGACAGAATTGTTGTTAGTTTCCGGGATTCTACTTGAATATAATAAAGAAGTTCTTGAAGAATTCGTGTAATATCACTAATATTTGCTCTTGCATTGGGTACAATCTTGTTTCTCTTTCTACATTATGATCTTTACTGAGTTAATTATGAATGTTATGAATTCCATCTTGATTAATATGGCGTAGTTCTATTATGTTTATTTGGGAATTATGATGGGAATATGGATTAAACTTAGATGACTAATGATTTTTGATAAATAGTAAATATGAACTTGATATTTTTATTCTTGGATCCTTAATAATCATTTGATTCCCCACTCAACTCGGATATAGGTCGAAAGGCTCCGATTTAGTGTTGAATTTTGAGTTTGTTTGTCTTTGACAACTCGGTGTTAGCCTTGTGAGGATTGGCTAACAAAATGATCATTTTCCTAAGTATAAAAATGTTTAACGCTCACACTTATGTCTAACGAACTTGGTTGAGCAAGTTTATATTTGTTATTTCCAAACACTAATCGGGCTTAAAGCATTTTTCATAATAAAGATTAAAGGCCGAAAGGATTCCTTATTATGTTTAAATAGTTAATCTTTTAAATAACTACCGTACATTTATCCGATTATACTTAAATTTATAGACTCGTTATTATCCCAAGTTTTTCCTTCATTACTCTTGTCTCCCAAATAAACATCTCTTTTATAATCTTGAAATACGTGTTATCGTTTATCTTTAGATTCGTGACAAATCTTAAAGATAGCTTGTTTGCAAAATTGTCTATTTGATTAAGAAAACAAATCCCTTAAAACAACCTGGTCTTACCTGAAATATTATACTACATAGGTGGGTTATACTTTACCCATGTGTTTCCATTTAATAAATCAGTAATTTCATTCTTTTAAATTTAAAGCTTTTGAAACACATCAAAGTTTTTGGCGCCGCTGCCGGGGATTGAATTGTTTCTTGTTTAAGTTGTTACTGTTTTGCAAATCCAAATTTACAAACTCGCCGTACAGTTTTCTGGCAAACTGAACCAAAACTTGTTTTTTTTCTTCAGAAAGTACGCCGCACTTTAATCAAGTACGCCGCACTTCTCTACAAAAATTTTCAACCAGCGTAATTTAATTTTAACCAAATCAAAACCAAAAACCCCTATTAAAACTTGTAAACTTAACTCTGAAAGCATGTGGAATTTATTCCTTATGTTCGTATTAGTTGAATTTTTGTATCCACGCAACTTGTATATTAAAACGTAAAAATCTAAAAAATATTGCTTTACATCTTACATGTTTAAATCTATAAATATTTATATGTTTATCTTGCTTGTTCATTGTTATTTGCTTTTTGAGCATGTTAATATTAAAAATTCTAAAAATTTTATAAAAACTAAAATAAGAATTTGTGACCATCAATATTACTATGTGATAAATGTTGTATTTATTAACCTGTTACATTGTGTATTTTATGTGTTATTTAAGAGTAATAAAATTAAAACCTTTAAAGTTCTGTAAATAAAACGTTTAAAATTTTTTGTAACTAAAAATTTCATAAGTACGACGTACTTAATAGTAAGTACGTCAGTTTTTTTGGAAAATCTTAACAATTTTGAACAAACGCAGGAAGTACGCCACACTTCCTATGAAGTGCGATGCACTTTTCTGCCTGATCAGACACAGATCCATAACAACTTCTTATTTATAAATAAATTTCTTCGTTTGTTAATATCTATGTGCTTACTGATGATTATTAAGTATTAAAAGAATTATGAGGTTTTGGGGTGTGGACTTATATTACGTTTTAACAACCCACTAACGTATTATTTGATATGTAACTAGCTCAAAAGAAATAATGGGACCCTAATCAAGTGTTTGAAAGAATTTGTTTGTGGAAACAAGAGGGGTTTGAATAGTTATTTTTAACCGTTTTAAAATTAAAACTTAGATGGTCGACTTATGTGAACTCAAGAGATATAACGAAAAGTGTATATGATAGCGATCAATAAGTTAACTAAACTACAAAATATGAAAAAAATCAAGTAACAGATAAGAAAGAGCAAACCAATGACACAATATTTATAGTGGTTCGGCTACAAGCTTCTCTTCGCACTTACACCATTCCCCAAGTACCAACTTGAGAGTTATCTTCACTATTCAACAGCACCCTTTTAGGGCGGATAAAACCGTACACGTCGCTTACACTTTTTTCTGGTACTAAGCTAACTATCGAGTTCTACTTCGGGATCATAACCAAACTAACACCTAATGTATTTTTTGGCCTAAACTAAACTTATCATACACATATGATACACCCAACTCATAACACAAGAAGTACGCAAGATTAATGATTATCACAAACGCGATGACACAACTAAAACTATTAACACTTAGAAGCTTGACTGTCTTTTTGAGTATTCTTCAATAAAGAGTGGAATAGTTGATCACTTGTAATGATTATTTAACAAGTATAATTGATCAAAGAAAAAAACTAAAAGATGTAGTGAAAAATATTTATAAGAGTTGGTCTAAAATGAAGAATTAGGTAGCTATTTAAAGGCAAACCTTGAAATATCAAATGCTGGCCCAAATAGCTGGACGATGCGACCCCGGATCCACCTACACCTTCATGCTGTGCCCTAGTTATGGTGGATCCTCCAAGTAGCTGGGACAAACATTTGTCATTTAATGAATTAACCCAAAAATCTATACAAAATATTTGTTTTGTACTTATTAAAACTAGTTTTAATAATTCATCTAGAACAAAATGTTTCCTTATCATTGAATAAGGAATATTTCTAGATTTGGGAAGATTTGGAAAGATGTGTGAGAGATTTATTTCCACATAATGTTAATCTTAATTTTGACTTACATGATTAATATAACTAGCATCATTATTAATCTGTGTTAACTTAACATCATTTGATTAGAAAGGTTTATGCAAATTGATAATATTACTGTTCATCATTAACAATGTTTAATAATGCCATAATCATTTACCATAAGTGATTTGTCGGCGTCAAGTAACTTTGACTAAATAACTTGTTTACTAAACTTTACGTAGTATGATATTATATTTGTCTATATCAAAACATAAAGATCATTAAATATAAATATCGTTTTTGCGAGAATATTTGTATTAACAATCTCTCCCTTTTTTATGATGACAAAACATAAACTCATGCTTATTTAAAAGTTACTAAATAAGTATTTAGTGGATAAGTTTTACATTTCTTCTCCTGCCCTTTTTATCAAAGCAAAAAGGTTGATGTAGAGGCCTTCCCTTGCATTCTTGTTTTTATTGAATGCCTAATTGACTTGGTAACTAATGCAAAGTAAGAAAAATAAAGACTAGATGCAAGTGCTCCTCCTTGGTGTATACTCCCCCTTGCTTGGGGCACCAAGTAATCGAGCTATGGATGCGTGCTACAAAACAAAGTTAGTAGACAAGAAAATATATATATGACAATCACAAATGCACACATATACATTTTATGCAATAAACATCCATCATCAACACAACAAAAGAAAATAATGTTAAATCCATTATAAGGGATAAAACATAAAATTTGGCATTAAAGCCATTACATGATAAGCTTAAACTAGAAAATTAAAGAAAACAATTAAAAATCCTAAATCTTGGGATAGCTAGCATTTTCCCATATAATCCGAGGGGTGAGGTGAGATGGTTATGCGGCTAATGCGGAAAGTAAGGTGGGTGTGATGAAGAGCCGAGGTGGTGTCGAATGTATGAGAACATGTAGTTGACACGGTTTCAGAGCATTTGGATTTCATGCCTTGTGGTGCTACAACATTGACAAAACATGTTGTGGAGGTGAGGCATGTCGTTTGGATGAACAAAATCCAAGATGTTTGGAGGATTGGGAAAATCTTGATTTCCAAGATTTGGTGGTGGATGTTTTCAAGTGGAGGTGTATTATTGTGGAGTAGAGGTGTGTTGTTGTTAATGTTAACAAACAAAGGTTGGGTTGATGGCAATGGGTCAAATCTGGGTGGTGGATTTGGAAAACCGGGAGGTGGTCGAGAGAAACACTTGGGGAGATGTAGATGTATAGAATGTCCCGTGGCCAATTATCCAGGTTAGAGCATAGGATCATTTAGGAAAATTTGAGATGGATGGAAGTTCTTTAGTATCTAGTTTAATCTTTTTTTTATCAAATTGAATCTTATGAGGAAAAATTGGACCAGTCAAAACGCTTGATTTTGCCACGTAGGTAAAATCGTGCGATCTAATTAGTCAATAAAAAGTCAAAACTAAAGAGGTGTAGTGTGTGCTTTTGCTAGAGATAGATTTTGATGGAGCTTGAGGTGGTAAAAGGGATTTCTTTCTTAGAGGTGGTGAAGGAGTTCTCTCATTTGGTTGTTCTTCACTTGAGGATGTGAGATTGACATAGTTTGGATACTTGACACTCATTCTTGCGGTTTTTCTTATGAAGTTTGGTGAATTTATTTTAGATGAACTAGTCATAGTTATGAACTAGCAAGGTTGTATGAGAGAAATGTGCTGAAAATGTGAAGAAAATGGTGTTTGAGGGTGATGATTATAAGGAGAAAGTGGTGATATGAATTGTATAATGGTTCTTGGATTATATGAAGAACATGTTATATCCTAAGGTTTAAGATCCCACATCTATCTATCTATCTATCTATATCTATATCTTATCTTATCTTATATATATAATAAACAAAGGTTTTTTTGAAATATTGCTTATGTCACAAATGGCATCATAAATGACATCACTAATGACATCATTTAATCCACATGTGCATGCAATTAATATTTACATGGTTTTTTTGGAATGTTTGACTCATGCTTCTATCAAAAGAGCAAATCTGCCTCTTTTATTTTCAAATTCAATATTCTTTCGTCTAAAATTAATTCTAGGTAAGTTTATATTGCAACTTTTGATTAACTGTTTATATAAATTTGATAAATCAATGAAACATTTTCGACCAAAATAAAATGTTTGATTCATATGTTTTGTTGGAAATTGTTTATCCAAAATTACGTTTCAATATTTCATACAGAGTTTATTAAAATAAATAATATGGGCATAATTGATTCTCATATTGTAGAGTATAACAAGGAAAAAAAGTATTTTTTTATTAGATTTATGATAACAAAACATTGAACTTCTTAATGAATCATTTGTCTTTTGAATCTAAATAATTTTTTTTGTTTGGTTTGCTTATACTAATAGCTTCGTAATATGCAGTGTCATTTACTATCTTCTTTGACGTTTTCTTAAAGATACCCGTGAATTTCACAGGTCTTTTAGCTAGTTCATTATAAAAAAACACATAACACAAACTAACCATTAAATCCCGGAAAACATGATTCAGGTCTTTTTACTATGCTCTTTCACCGGCAAGGATTGTGGTTACACTTGACGAAAATAGCAGCGATTGTGGTGACGAATCGGTAACAGTGATACATCAAAACTGTTGTGAGTGGTGTTTTCTTGATTTTGAAACCGGCAATTGAAGAATGCAAGGATATTTGTAATTAAAATTCAAAGTTTGTTGTGGTATAAGGAATTTATTAAATGCATTTGCTGTAAATGTGCAACAAATTAGAAAATAGTTATGATTAAGAAAGCTTTTTGAGGAAGATTTAGCTTTGACCATTATCGATAACTTTTTTGTTGGAGAAGATTCAATGGAGTTTTAATAATTCATGAGAATGAGAAGATTTGAGATGTTTTTGGATAAGATAGCGAAAGTAACAACCAAAGGGGTATTAAGTTTTGGTCAAACATCTTAGTTGTTACTGTATTTCTTTTACGGAGTATTATTAAAAGGAAAAATAAAATTCCATGTTAAACTTTTAGACTTTTAAAGGACGATTTAAGAAGATGTTTCAGATGCAACGTGTCAAGCTAAGGAGAAGAGCTATTTATAGGATAAATTAATTGGCTGAATAAAAGTGTGAGTTATAAAGAGATGATTATTGCACATATCCCAAAAAGATGATTGCCACACCTTTAAAATTGTGTGTCATACCTATTATACTCTTAATATTTGTACACTATCAATAAATGAGTAGGGGTATAAATGTCAAGAACAACACACATTTTTGAGTGGTCAATCACTTTTTTGAAATGTCAAATCATCCTCCCTTATTAGAAAGTATAGAATATAAATAAAGATAGATTGAATATTTAGGAAGATACACTGTACGAATCACAAGACATAAATTGTATAGGTCATGAGCTAAAATTACTAACTCAGATAATAAACTTTGATCGTATGACGTATGCTTAATTACATTATACAAAGTATCAACATTTACATCCAATTCAAAATCGACACAAGAATATCTTCTCTACAAGTAATATACTTATAGCTAAAACCGTCGGATCATTCAGTTTCTATTCTGGTAGTACAATAAAGTGTATTGGTTGAGAATAGGACTCAAATATATGACTGGGTACGTTCGTAGCCCGAGATATACCCGATGATATTGAATCATTAGATCTTGTTCCTAAAGTCGAAGAACGAATAGTGATAGATTTCCTGCACAGATTCCAATAAACCCGTTAAGTCGTTTAATACGTGGGTACGCGACCCCACGGATAGACTCCTACGTGAAATAGTAGTATAACATGTAAGAGAGAAATTATTCCTGTATTGAGTGATAAAATCAAACTGTTCATTTGTCCAGAAGGTCCCTTTTTATAAGGTGAACGAAAAATATTATACTAGGGTTTCCTCAATAATTCGTTATGTTTAGTATTAAGGCCAGAAGTGGGTCCGTTGTCTGGGGCGCAATGATTCTGTAATAACCTTGTAGTTACTTACCGTGTTCTTTTTCGTAAGGCCGAAGTATCTATAATATTAGGTCCGCAGTCCGTTTTGCTAGATGTACCGGGCCGTATGACCAATGCATTGATTGGTTAAGTATTCAGTCCATGATCATGCAAAGTTGGTCCCATAAGCCAAGTGATAGTGTGGCCCAAGCCCGGAGGCTTGGTATGCCTACTATACGTCATCATATTCGAAACCATAACTTTCAGGTATTGATTTTCTTATTTTCTGTTAAATTTAAGTTTTTGCAAAATTCATTCAATTCAACTAATTCAAAAAGTATATGCCTTCTGAGTTTAAAGATTAGGAGTTATGATTGTTTTCTTCTTTTTATTTTTTCATTTTACAGATTAGGTGTTATGAATCCATCAATTCAAGCAACTCAAAAGGTATGTACGTTTTGATTTTATTGTGTATTTGAAAAGTTCCAGTCATAAGGTGTTTGATAAAATGCCTAATTGAAATTAGAATTTAAATTTAATTAAGTTTTGAATGTGTTTTTACTAGACCTGACATATGCTCTTTTAGGTTTTATTGTTATTGAGTATGGCCCAGTAGTTGCAATTCGAAGGATGGGTATCGGATAAGTACTTTGTTGTACATTTTCTTCTTACAATACTTAGTATAGATTATTCAACATTTGCATGCTTCTATATAACTCCATCTGCCAACGACGTACAATCATCATTCGTGTGTTCTTTTGTTAAGTGAATCAAATACATGTTGAAAAGACCATTTAGCGCAACGTTGCTTATACATAGTAAGTATGTTTTTCCAGCTTCAACATATAACGTGTATCCTTAAAAGCTTCCAAATTAGTATCCCATTTTCATTGCTATATGGGTTTTTGGAGTTGTGTTTTATTGATTATGTCGTATGCAATAATCAATATCAGGTATGCTAAGCTCCATATGATAGTATCATTACATTACTATAGTAATTCGTTAATTAGTATCAAACCTGGTAGCCATTGATGTCATCAATGCATCGACTCACACCTAAAATTAATGTATGCAATATGCAACAACTTCTGAACTAAACCAGAAGGTATGCTCTTCAGTTACTGAACAAAATATATGATTGTCTTTTTAACCAATGCAATGAATCAAAAAGTTAAAACCTGACATTTTTTGTGTTCTTTGAAAATTTCATCTTTACTAGGAAGAATGTATGCAACAGCTTCTGAACCAGAATGTAGCCATTGATGTTGTCGCAGCGACTCTACAACTAAGAAGAATGTATGCAACAGCTCCTGAACCAGAAGGTATGCTCTTCAGTTACTAAAACTCTTCTAATTTGGTTCTTTTTGTGTTGGATTTAATAAATCTTTAGGTGTGAATGTTGGACTTAACAAAAGAACTTTACATGTCAATGTTGGACTCTACAAAAGAACTTGAATTCCATCAGATGATGTAGTTTATGATCGCTCTAAACCAAATTTAAGATATGTATTAAAGGTTTTTTCATGGATCGTAAAGGGTTAGTACATGGTAAGTGTTAATACCATTTTATCTGTTGTCTTTTTCCATTGTAACTTAAAATATTCACTCGCATGTTCTGATATGAAATTGATTCTTTTTTGATGTCACAAAAGTCCTTCGTGCGCTATAATTAACAATACAACGATTAAAAGTCATGACAGCCGGGATGGCAAGGTCTTGGACATTTTCTTTAACCGACCAAGTGTAAGTTTTTATACTATGTAATCAATAAGTCTGTCCTTATTTAAATTTTAAACTCATAACATAAGCTCCTAAATGCTATGAAATTTTGTGGCCATGTGATTTGAGCTATTTGGTAATATGCACACACGAGGTCTAACAGGTCCAAGTAATTCTTACTTTTCTAATAACGGTTCGGGTTAAATTAGATCGAGGTCGATTAGGATGGGTTGGGTTGACCTGAATTTACTTGAATTAGATGGTATCTAAATAAATATATTAACAACAATGGTACCGAGGAGGTTTTACACATATAATACACTTTAGGCAACTTTCGACCTGTTTCTCCGTTCAACCATATTATTTTAAAGTATTTTTATATTTTACCCATTTGACCTTGAGAGAGGGCTGTTAGACCTGATTATATCTACCGTTTAATAGATATGTATTTCCTTTTACATACCTACACACCTGTTATGTTATCCCACGGTTAACAACTATGGATTTTGGTTAATGATTTCCTAACCAATAAGCCTTGCTGATATCTAACAAACCTTTCTGATAAAAAAAAATACAATTTGTAACCTGCTCTTTATCTGCCTTTGTAATGTTTTCTCATGATGATTTTGTATGCAAGCATTGCTAATTTGAGTAAAAAAAGAAAGACAAGTTTTACGTCTTCATCGTTGTGACAGGACAAATGGAGACCGATTTACTATCGCCTCATAGACAATGCTAACCGAGGTTTCTGTTGATTCAAAGAAAGTGGACGAATCTACTTTTGAAAAGCTAATCCATATTTTTTTGTATTGTTAGCTTGATTGAATCTACTTTTGTAATATGCACACACCAGGTCTAACGGGTCCGGGTAATTCGTACTTTTGTAATAATGATTCTGGTCAAACTAGGTCGAGGTCAATCTAGATGGGTTGGGTTGACCTGAATCTACTTGAATTAGATGGTATTTAAATAAATATATTTACAACAATAATACCGAGGAGGTTTTACACATATAAATACACTTTGAGCAACTTTTGACCCATTTCTCCGTTCAACCATATTATTTTAGGCTATTATTATATTTTACCCATTTGACCTTGAGAGAGAGCCGTTGGACCTGATCATATCTACCGCGTAATAGTTATGTATTTCCTGTTACATACCTACACACCTGTTATGCTATCCCACATTTAACAGCTATGGATTTAGGTTAATGATTTCCTAACCAATAAGCCTTGCTGATATCTAACAAAACTTTCTCATAAAAAAATATAATTTTTAACCTGCTCTTTACCTTCCTTTGTAATGTTTTCTCATAAAATAAATATATAATTTCTTGCATGCAGGTAGAAGAGATGGGGCAATATTCTCGAATCCGCATATGAAAATGGTTAAATGTTAGTTTGCCATTTTTTATTGTTTTAACAAACATTAGGTCCTGATTGCATTTATTTTCATTAAGAATGATGCCTTTTGATGAATAAGGTGTAGGAGAAATCATCA
>BQNB010018370.1:0-24583 GCA_026074375.1 Tanacetum coccineum
TTTTAGCTTATGCAATTTTCCTTTAAATGTAATTTTCATTAAAGCTTTTGTAATTCCTTTTCCAAAGCATTGTAATCTCCTTTACCTTGTCTATTTGGATTTTGAGCTTATGGAAGGAAAACTAGCAAAGGATGAGCTTCCATGGACTTTTACTGGCTTATCATTGATAAGCCAGAACTACTAGACAAGCTCTATGAGCATTTAAGCTTTTGTTTAGCTAGAGCTTCCTGTAAGTCTTCTCTAAACTTCACTGTTTTAATTTCCTAGTCTAGATTTGCTTAATTTGCTTATTCATTAGCTTAATTTTGCTTAAGTGTGCTTATCAAATATGTTTCATTATCATTTTATAGCTTCAGTAGTATAGATCTTATATTTCTTCATTTTATGTCTAAAATATCTCAAAAGCTCAAAAATAAGTAGCTTAGTGTTAGCTTATAGTTTTTAGCCTATTGCCTGTTTAGGATTGCTTATTAAGATTATTAAGAGTTAGTCATTATCTGGTTAATAAGATCTAATCACTTAATTTCATATTAGTTTGTTAAAATGAATCTGTCAAATGTTAAAGGGGTGTTTGGATTAGAACAGTTTGACCTCAAATAGTCAAAGGGATTTGATAAAAGCTTTTGATCTAGTTTTGATTTAGTTTAAAATGAATAGTTTAGTTGTTTTCTTAAGTTAGATTTAAAAAAGGTAAAAAGTTTAAGCTCATTTAATTGTTCCTGCACCAGGGGAGGTAGAACTTTTAAAGCTACTAAGAGTTTTTGATCCAATTTGGAGTATCCATTGCAGTATCCATTGCAGGTTTGACCAATTTGGAGTATCCATTGCAGGTTTGACCAATTTGGTCACCTGCAATATTAGTTTTGGCCTTTGGTCAATTGCATCAGTAGTAGTAACTGCAGTTACTACTGCTTACCTTTTCATTAGCATTTAAGCTAGCTCAAATTAGGATTTAGCTTCTAAAATTAAGTATGCTTATAGTTTAGACATAGGATAAGTTAGTTTAAAACTTGTTTTCAATTCTAGCTTATTTCCTAGGGTAAAATAGCTCTTAAAGTTCATAAAAATCTCAAAAAGCCAAAAACAGTAGTAACTAGAAATTAGCTTTTAAATTTTGATTTCTAGCTTTTAGAATTTGTTTTTATGATTTGGATTAATAGTTTATAAGTAGGTTGTTAAGTTTTCAAAAGCTCAAATCCTGTAATAGCTTATTGTGCAATTTAGCTTATCTAGTTTTTAAGCCTTAAGTTATAGTTTCTGAGTTTGCTCTTTTGATCATTAGATTTAGAGATCTTTTAGTGTTTTCAGTTAAGTTAGCTTTTCATAATTAGCTTTTACACATCTTAAGCTTTCTAGAGTAACTTTTGGTTTTAAAATTGAGCTTCATTTGAGTGAGTGCAAGCATTTGAATGAAAATTAGCTTTTTAGCCCTAAAAAAAACTAACTTTCTGTAAACAGCTTCTAAATAAGCTGTTTGTGAGCTTATTTTTGAGATTGAGCTTATAGTGCTTTTATTAAAGTAGCTTAAAAAGTTGTCCTTTACAACTTTTGTTCTTTAAGTTTTTTTATAAAAACAAAAAAAAGGGAAGTGGAAGTCGGGGGTGAGCAAGACTCGAACCCCCGACCTCAACACCTCAACCTTTTATAACACTACACACACCACTCCTTACCGCTGTACCCTTGGGTCTTTTTCATAAGACCCTTGCACAAGTAATCTTTTATACACATTTTAGCTTTATAAGCCTAATAAGCTGTTAAAGCTTATTTCGCAGCTTATTTAATAAGCTGTGATCTCGGGCTTATTTTTCCTAGGATTTAATTAGTCTTAGCTATTTTCTGTAATTTTTCTAGAATTTTTATATTACGTTTAGTATTTTTAAACATTTATTTCCATTAAAAACTTTAAAAAAATCATAAAAAATAGAAAAATAATCAAAAAATAAAGATCTTTTTTTGAAAATTTTCTTTTGTCATAAAGTTCGTAGGAAAATTAGTTTGACTCTCGTAGGTTTATTTTTGAGCATTTTAGCTTTTAGGGCTAGGTTTTCGATCCCCGTTATTCGTTTTTGTGATTTCTTTCAAATTTTATAGTTAAGCTTTCAAATTTTGCAAATTTCTTTATTTTTACTCATAGAATTAGATTGTTAATTCAAATTCTAGGTTAAGATGCTAATTAGGGTTTATTTTGTCATTTCCGGATTAGTTTCGTCCCATGTTTAAGTTATTTTTTCTGCATTTAAATGTTTAAATTGTTTTTGAGTCATAGAAAAACCAATCAAAAAGTTGAAAATCATCATAACATTGGTCTAAACTGAATCGTCAAGGGAATCAATCACATTTCTTTGTGGATTACAGACCCGTGTTACTCACTTACCGTGATAATATACGTATTATATTAATATATGTTGTAAGAATTCCTTTTTACCATTTGTCCTCAAGGGTAAATATGGTAAATTTTCCATAGTATTATATATATAATTTACGCGAGGTTAGATTCTACTAATCAAAAATTTGGCGTCTGCTGCCGGGGAAGTGTGGTTAAGATCTCTCGTTTGAAGTTATGATGATCGTGTTTATTGTGAGAACCTTTCTTTCGAAAGTTAAGCTTTTTAAGAAAAAACAAAGAAAATATCATTATTATATATAGTAAATAATATATATATATAATATCAATAATAACATATAATTACTATAAATAATAATAAATGATATAAATATAATAAAACTAAAACAAATTTTTTCTTATCTTCTATATAAAAAGAATATTAAAAACAAAAATACAAAAATCTTTGCTCTTTCAATTTTAAAATAAACAAAGTGGTAAAAAACACCAAGAAATAAATACCTTCCATTGAGTATTATTCTCATTATAGTAAGTATCCCAACTTGAATCAAGATTTTAAAACTAGCCATTTGTGTCATTACGTGGGTCCGACTCACCTTTAAAAAGTAAAATTTTAAGAGTCTACCATGAATAAATTTGATTATTTGGTAAGTTGTCTTCTCGTTATCCTTGTGAAATAGTTTGGTTATGAAATATATATATATAATATATAAATTATATATAGTATATAGTATATATAGATAAAAAAATAAAACAAATAGTTTAAATTATCTTATTTCAACTTTGTGCATGCGCACTCGTTCTCAAACCTGCAACCGGTAACCGTCAACACCAAGCCCAACCCGGCTGTTGTATGCAACCAATTCATTTAGAAGAACTTTTGTAAATTCCATCCTTAGTTCCGATGGCCGACAACCAGACTATGGCACAATTGCTCCAAGCACCTACCGAGGGGTACGAGGATGCAATTGTAATTCCCGAAATCAATGCTAACTTTGAGTTAAAGCATGGTTTGATCAATCTTGTTCAAAACAAACAGTTTTTCAGACATGATAAAGAGGATCCACATGCTCACATCTGTTATTTTAATAAGATCACTTCAACAATGAGATTCCTGGATATCCCGAGCACGTCAATTAAGCTTATGCTTTTTTTGTTTTCTCTTAAAGGTTCAGCCCGGATTTGGCTAGAAAAGAACCTCCTCGATCAATTTTGACATGTGATGATCTCGCCTTTAAACTCATTATTCTAAGGTGGAACGTAAAGCATAGTATGTTGCAAAAAGTTGATTCATGGTTGAAATCCAAAATAGCACACTCACTTAAGATATAATAAATGTCAGGAGTAAAAAGTTCACAAGCTGCAAATATGAGTAGTGTTAGCATCCTTGCTGATATTTAGCTGTGATTTTGTTTTAAGTTTGGTTTGGAAAACTGAAAAGTCGGGAACGATGAATTTATCCTTTTTGGGGCATTCTCGGATTAGAAATGAATCTTGTTCTATGATCCATAGCAGTTATGGAAATAACAAAAGTCAAAATAACATTATTAAAAAAATAATGAAAAAGAGGTTTTAGAAAATGGGAAATAGGGGTGTTTTATAACTTGTGATCTCTTAACTCTTTCCACAAAAATCTTTGCTATTTTTCAAAGGTTTAGTTTGGGGAAGTTTTGAGATATTTGGTTATAAGGCATGTAATATTGCGTGAGGACACGCAATCGCTTAGTTTGGGGAATTTTGATATGTGTGAAAACACATATCTATTTTATATCAAAATAACCCAATAAAGACCAAAAACATAATAAAAATGGCAAAGATATGCTTGTTTTTGTGTTTTGTATGTGAAGGAACGGATAAAGCAAAAACCACAAGAAAATGGTTAAAACCAGGCAAACACGAACGCAAGAACGGAAGAGCACGCAAAAAGCTAGGAGGAAAGCTATCAAAGTCAAAAAGTCAACTCTCAGTCAACCCTTGGTCAAAGTCACAACAAGACAAAATCCAAAATTCCAAAAGCAGTCCCTATAAAATCACCAAATTACAAAACAAACCCTAAATTCCACTAACGGTTGTTAGTGGAAAACCTAACACCCGTTAACTCTTTATAAAACCATTTCCTTGGCCCAAAACCCACATCCCTTATAACCCGGCCCAAACCCAAGTCATTTATACATCCCGGGTCAACAAAAGTCAAATCCCCAACCTTTATAAAAGAAAAAAAAGAAGCTGGAAAAGTGGTTTTACCACCGTTCACCGTCTCCCTCATTTTACCACAAGCACAAAACAAAAGGGCAAATGGTAATTAGCTATGCGGATGGGTAATTCAAGGGTTAAGGAACACGTTGGCAGGGTTAAACATCATTTAAGCTTTCTCGTTGGCCAATACCCAACAAAGGATGCCACGTAGATCATGAAAGAAACACAAGGAATGAAGCAATTTATACTCATCTTACTCTCAAAAGAAGCACAAAGGTGTCACAATCACGGATTGCCACGCTGGCAATCCGTGTGAGATAATCTAATCCAACGGCTTATATTAAAGACTCAATTATTGAAGAATGATCAAAGGCTATAATGATTGGGAGCGTCTAACAGATTGAGGGGACTAGAACCTTCTCATGGATTCTATATAAAGCCTCAATTCTAACACACACGGGGAATCTTTCTTTACCTAGTTTTTAGCTTTTAAGGAAATTTAGCTTAAGCTGTTAATTTTTAAGTCAATGTAATTTTCATTTAAACTTTTGTAATTTTCTTTTCAAGTATTGTAATTAAGGTTTTTAGTTAATGAAACTGAGTTTTTCCTTAAAGTAATCTGTTATAAGCTCTATTTCCATCAAATGATGTTTGTTACTATTACATAAGCTCTTATAATCTTCATAATAAGCTCTTATATGCTCTCTTAGTCTCTAAGCTAAGATGCAGCTTAAATAAGTCTTTAACATACTAAAACCTTAAAATCAGCTATAAGTACCATTGCTTGTTGGATTTGGAGCTTTTGGATGATGAACTAGCAATGGAAGAGTTCATTGGACTTATACTGGCTTATTAAAATAAGCCAGAGCTTGTAGATTGCTCACCTGAGCTTATTAATGCCTTTGTTTAGCTAAGGCTTAAGTAAGTTTCTTATTTAGCTTTATGTCTTAATTTCTTAGTTTAATAACTGCTTAATTTGCTTATTATTTGCTTATTCTTGTTAGTTTCAGCTTATATATGCTTAATATGTTAGTTTAATGCTGTTAGTTCTTAGTTTCATAGTCTTAATCTTAGTTTTTTACTTATCTCTTATAAACTGTCATTAAAAACCAAAAATAAGTAGATTAGTGTAGCTTGTTGATTTCTGGATTATTAGCTTATAGGTTTATGCTTATTAGTCTTATTATAAGCTAGTTATTATCTAGTATCTAAGTTTAGATAGCTAGATTTCAAATTCATAAGCTAAAATGAAAACTGTCTTAGTTAAAGGGGTGTTTGGATTAATGCAGTTTGACCTCTTAAAGTCAAACTGAATTGTGCAATTTATTTTGGTTAGTTTAATTTTCAAATTTGATTAGGTTTTGAGCAGGTTTGTAGGATTAGCTTAAGCTTAATATCATTTTGAGGCCTAATCCTTTGTTCCTACACCAGGGGAGTTTTTCTTTCTTTTTCTTAGATTGTTAAAATTTGATCCAAGTCTTCCTAGGTTTGGATTTTGTTTGCTAGGTATTCTTAGACACTCAATAGGAGTGTCTAGTGAAGGTGTAACCATTAAGGTCACCTGCATTGTTGTATTGACCATTTGGCCAATTGCATCAGCAGTTACTACTGTTGATCTTTTCAGCTCCATTTAAGCTAGATTTTATAGGATTTAGAATCTAAAATTGAATAAGCTTTTAGTTTAGATATAGGTTATGATAGTTTAAAACTTGTTTTAACATTTCTAGCTTATTTCTTAGGGTAAATTAGCTCTTAAAGTTCATCTTAAATTCCTAAAAAGCCAAAAACAGTAGTAACTAGTAATTAGCTTCTAAATTTTGAATTTGTAGCTTATAGAATTGGATTTTATGGATTAGAATTATAGCTTATATGTGGTTTGTCTAGTTTTTAATAGCTCAGCTTTTGAAATAGCTTATTGTGCTTTTTGCCTTATTTAGTTTTTAAGCTCTTCTAGTCATAGTTTTTGAGGTTGCTATTTAGATCATAGGATTTAGTTAGCTTTAAGTGTTTTTATAGTCTAACGTACGATATCAAAACAGCTTCTGCACAACTAAGCTTTTCTAGAGAGCAGCTTTTTAGATTTGAAGATTGTGAGCTTAAACTGATTGTGTTGTCAAGTATGATAAGATGAAAACTAGCTTTTTGGTCTGTTACAATCTTCTTTCTTAAAATTAGCTTTTAAAAAAGCGCTATTAGGGAGCATTAATTTGAGATTATGAGCTTATAGTTTCTTTATTAAAGTTGCTTAAAAAGTTGTCCTCTACAACTTTTGTTCTTTAAGTTTTTTATAAAAACAAAAAAAGGAAAGTAGAAGTCGGGGGTGAGCAAGACTCGAACCCCCGACCTCAACACTTCAACCTTTTATAACAATACACACACCACTCCTTACCGCTGTGCCCTTGGGTCTTTTTCATAAGACCCTTGCACAAGTAATCTTTTATACACATTTTAGCTTTATAAGCCTAATAAGCTGTTAAAGCTTATTTCGCAGCTTATTTTATAAGCTGTGATCTCGGACTTATTTTTCCTAGGATTTAATTAGTCTTAGCTATTTTTTGTAATTTTTCTAGAATTTTCATATTACGCTTAGTATTTTTAAACATTTATTTCCATTAAAAACTTTAAAAAATCATAAAAAATAGAAAAATAATCAAAAAAATAAAAATCTTTTTTAGAAAATTTTCTTTTGTCATATAGTTCGTAGGAAAATTAGTTTGACTCTCGTAGGTTTGTTTTTGAGCATTTTAGCTTTTAGGGCTCGGTTTTCGATTCCCGTTATTATTTTTGTGATTTCTTTCAAATTTTATAGTTAAGTTTTCAAATTTTGCAAATTTCTTTATTTTTACTCATAGAATTAGATTGTTAATTCAAATTCTAGGTTAAGATGCTAATTAGGGTTTATTTTGTCATTTCCGTTTTTCGTCCGCGTGTTTAGTTATTTTTCTTGCATTTAAATGTTTTAATTGTTTTTAGTCATAGAAAACCAATCAAAAAGTTGAAAATCATTCATAACATTGTCCAAACTGAATCGAGGGTATCAATTCACATTTCTTTGGGATACGACCCGGTAATCACTTACCGGATAATATACGTATTATATTATATATATTTTAAAGAATTTCCTTTTTACCTTTGTCCTCAAGGGTAAATTGGTAATTTTCCATAGTATTATATATTATATTTTTACGTGTGTTAGATTCTACGAATCAATAATGTTCTCATCCCCTACCCTCAAAGTAATCTTTCTTTTGAATACATCAATATTAGCGTAGGCGGTAGACAAAAATGGTCTTCCAAGGATCAAGGGTACTTTGACATCCTCGGGCATACCTTGAATTATGAAGTCTATGGGGAAAACAAACTTACCAATACCTACTAGTACATTTTCAGCAATTCCATTTGGATATTTCACTGTCCTATATGCTAATTCAACTGTTAATTTTATATGACCTAATTCGCCTGGTGGTGGTCCCTCAATTGCTGATGGCGGCCCCCATAATGTACAAACGACCCCCAAAGCAAATATGGGACCGCCGATCTATTCGTCAGAAAAAGGAAAATTTGTTTTTTTCAAAAATCCATTTTAGGTCCTAGACCAAAACATATAATGGTTAACAATGTTAAAATTCCCATTGCTGGTGATGATGAGGTTATTATAAACCTTCTCTAAAACCCGGAGTTGGATTTTCCAAACCAACTTTAGTTCGAAAACACCACCTCCTAGGAGAACTAATAACTCTTATTCTCGATCTAGAACACCGCAACCAAAAAGAAATATTGGACGACAAAATCGCCTAAATGGCTTTCTCGTAACTTGGAATAACTTTTAACCTCAATGTTACATGTCATGGGGAATGTATCCTCCACTCCCACATCCCAACCAAATGCAACAAATGCAAGGGATGTTTAATGCTAACAGCTTTGGACCCATGAGATATTGGGGACCAAAATGTTTGAGTTATTGTGTTATATAATTAGATATGCCTTGGGATCGATTAAGAACCCGACGAATGGAAAAAAGATAGCGGATGCTCTAAACACATGACGGGCAACCGAAATGTAACACCCCCTTATTTGACATATAGCAGTAGAAACTAATTTGGGGTATTACTTCATGAATCAACAGTCATAATCATAGAAAACGACTCACAAGAGACGTTTTAGAAAATTTAGTTATCATTCAATATTATTTCAGAGTTTTACAAAAGGAGGTCCTAACATACATATGAAAACATAGAGTTTGAATGATAACAAGTTTGGACGTCCTCAATTCCAATGCCACTCCGTGCCATAGGTTGCTCAATTACATGAGATAAACATGCTAAAAAGGTCAACACAAAGGTTGAGTGAAATTCATAGGTTTGTTAATGAAATGGTTGAATACAAGTCATCATAAGTGGTAATAATTGTACAATTACAATTATCATGGAAAACAGTATTATTGCCCTAAGCTCATGACACCAACACGTTAACATGGAAATCACCTCAGTGACATTATTGAGGAACAAATGTCCTCTTGGAAAGGTAACTTGCCAAAGTTACCCATTATTCTCAAATATAGTGCATTTGATTACCTCATGTACAGGTAAACACAAACGGGATTCGTCAATCCCGATAGATTTATCCACAATATTCGCGTTCACTCGCAAGTGATTAATGGTTCATGATTAAATGATATTGTCAGTGGAGGTAAACTTAGGCAATAATATATCAGGATAGCATACAGTTGGAAAATACTTGTATTCATGGTTTATAGCATGTATCCCCCCACAGGGTTTAGAAAAACATATAAAGGTGGGACTATGAACTCACCTTAATAGGGTAGTTGATTGATTTGAAATTTAATTCAAATGGAAGTAAACAGCCTCGTCACGCAACCTGGCGTAATATGTCAAGTCTTAGTTCGATTGCTTATATTTCAAAACTTTATGTCATAAAGTTTAACGTAAATATTAATTTGGTTTATTAACTTGTGAAATCATCGTATCACTGTTCGGGCTATCATAATCCAGAGGCCATGTAGTAAACGTTTGAGGAGCTAGGACACTTTAAATCGTAAATCCAGCAACTCGTCAAAACGTCTACCCAAATGAAATCCCCTCACATGAAACTCCCTAGTAACGTGATACATTATAGTTTAATTGATAAGATTTTATCTTTTTAAGTTTCTTCAAAAGCTAGTAGATGATAAATTATGTTAAATACATAACATAATTATTTTATAGTGTTTCGATCGACGAATGATAACGGCAAATGTGTTAGGCTTTAATAAAATCAAGTCTTATAGTATTTCAATATATTTTTATAATTAATATAAAAATATTACATTTTATACCCTTGAGAATATGAAAATGACAATATATACCCTTGGTATATATTAATTTACACTTTTAACCCTTTAATTATATTTTAAACATTTAACCCTTAACTTAGAAATATGGCAAAACAGGCCCTTGTGGTTTTAACTTTAGGATAATTACACTTTTGGCCCGAAAGTTTAATAATTTCAAAAGTTACAATATATACCCCTCATGCATAAAATGATTTGCGTTTCTAGTTCATAATCCATAATCTTTGTATTTTTAATCTCGAAATCAATTTTGCAGCTTATAGCTTATTACTATAAGCTAAAATAAGTAAGTTTTACGAGCTTGTAACTTATGAAAAGAGCTTATAGGCTTAAAAATCCAAAATGGGCACGTTTGGTTTAGAAACAATAACCCGATGGGTTAGGGCTTTTAGGATTAGTTTTAATGATTATAAAAGTGATAAGTTAGCTTATTAGAATAGCTTATAAAATCAGCTTATGGCTTTTAGCTTATTAGGGTAAGAATAAGCTCAAGCTAGCTTATTTAGGGTTTTGAATAGATTAGGGTTTCAAAATGGGTCACTTAAGGTTCGATTAGGGTTTAGGAGTTTTCAACATGGTTTTGTTTGATCAAATGATTAAAACAAAGTGTATACATGATCTTAAACATAACAAGAGCTTATTGAACGAGTAGAAAAGCTTACTAGTACACGAAATGGATCAAAGATGGTGAAATGGGTCGAAATGGGTGAGTATGATCCAAAATCTTTAGGAGATGAATCAAGGACCTCTTTTCTTTTCTTCTATGGCTTCTACTTAGCTTAATCTTCCTTACTTCTCTTCTAGGACATGGCTAGAGCATAGTTTTAAGGTAGTTTTGAGTTTGGATGGTGAATTAAGAATGTGTGCATGTATGCGTGTATATATAGGGTAAAGGAAGAAGTGGTGGCCAAGTTGTGTGGAGTGGTGGCCAAGTTGAGTGGAGTGGTGGCCAAGGGTTTGCTAGGTATGACTATTAGAAGCTAGGACTAGCTTGGAGAGGTGTTGAGAGGTGGAGAGGGGTTCGGTTATACATGTAGGTGACAAGGTGTTTTGCTTGGAGCTTAAGGGTGCAAGTAGCTTACAAGGAGGTGACAAGGAGGTGACAAGTAGGTGGATCATGGTGGAGGGAGGGTGGTTGCTTGGTTTTGGTTCGAAACTAGGTAAACTAGTTTAGGGTTTTAGGGTTTTCGTCTAGGGTTAGGATTTAGGATTAGGGTTTTAGATTTAGGGTTTCGGATTAGGGTTTTAGGAGGGAAAATGGTTTAAATGTCGTGCATTGGAGAGTTGTACCTCGGGCTTGAAAGGTTGTACGAAATGCCTTAGAAAAATGGAGGGAAAATGCTAAATTTGAATTCCATGCTTAATCGGTTTGTACTTTGTGCTTTAAAGTGTTGTACTAGGGTTTTGGAGGGAAATATATTCAAATATTATGCATTGTACACTTGTACACCTGCCTTGAAAGCTTGTACATTTGTATTGTGTGTAAACATTACATATAGTTAGGGTTTTGTTATAAACGTTAACATATAAAGTCCGTTTTATAATAACGTTTTGAATTGTACGTTTAATAGATAACGTATGGTAAAAATGGAGTTTAAAACATATTGCTTGACATATTATAACGTTTACTCGATATAAACGTTGATGAAATTGGCATTGGTAGGTTGCGTGAGCACGTTTACTTTTGTAATGTAAGTTACGTTACATTATGGATGGAATAAAGCAAAAATCTTTCCATGAAAATGGTTGCATCTAATTTAATAGATGGAAATTACACTAAGGAAAATTGCATCTAATTTAATAGATGGATAATTACATAGGGAAAAATTATGGGTTGTTATACGAAAGCTCTTCTCAACCTACAAGGCATACAATAGAGGTAACGTCCATTTTGGTAGTAATCTATGTGGTAACATCATTGGTAAAGGTATGCTCTCTTATGGCTCACTTAAAATTAAAAATGTAGAGCATGTAGATAATTTAGGATTTAATTTGTTAAGTGTAGGTCAAATATGTGATAGTAAGTGTAAAGTTTTTTTGGGTAAAGGGTTTCCCTGGTAAATTTAATTACAAGTAAGTGTAAAGTTATATTTTCTGAAAATGATAACGAAATTGTTAAGGATGGTAAGGTCATAGTAGATGTATTAGGAAAAGAGGCTTATATGTGATGAAATTAGGAAAGAAGCCTGAAGACAAAACAAAATTTTGACTTGCAACGATTGGTGAGAACTCCACTTTATGGCATAGAGATTAGGTTACGCTAATATGCGTCTAATTCAATCATTATCATCTAAGAAGCTAGTTAGGAATTTACCTAAGCTTAAGTTTGATCAACATTTTTGTGATGCTTGCAAAATTAGAAAGCAAGCTCACGCTAGTCACAAAGCTAAGAATTTAGTCTCAACGACTAGATGCTTAGAACTTCTCCATATGGATCTCTTCGGTCCATCCGCCGTACGGCGTTATAGTGGAAACCTCTACACCCTAGTAATAGTAGACGACTATTCTAGGTATACATGGACAAGATTCCTTAAAACCAAAATTAAAGCCTTTGAACAATTTGATATATTTAGTAAGAAAATACAAAACCAATTAGGATGTTCCATGTGTCAATTAGGACAGACCACGGTAGGGAATTTGATAATGAAGTGCAATTTGAAGAGTTTTGTAATACCAATAGTATTACACACAACTTTTCGGCTCCACGCACTCCACAATCAAATGGCGTGATAGAAAGGAAAATAGGACACTACAAGAAATGAGTAGAACCACGCCGTAGACACTTCAACCGAATCCTAATTAGAGCCATATTAGGAAAAACACCATATGAACTCTTGAGAGGTAGGAAGCCTACTCTTGATTACTTCAAAGTGTTTGGAAGTAAGTGTTTCATTCTAAACACCAAAGATTACCTCACCAAGTTTGACCCAAAGTCATACGAAGGTGTTTTCCAAGGTTACTGTCAAAATAGTAAAGCCTACATCATCCTAAATAAACACACCATGAAAATTAAAGAATCACTCAGCGTAACATTCGATGAAACTCCTCCACCATCTAAGACATCACCCTTGGTGGATGATGATTTAGATGAAGAAGAAGCAAATAAGTTTACCGAAAAGGAAAAATTAGAAAATGACATTGAGGATGAAACTTTAAAAGTTGACGAAATTGTCAATATTAAGGAATCTAAGAACCATCCATTAGAAAATGTCATAGGAAACCTTAACCAAAGAACCCTTAGGTCTCAAGCCCAAAACCAAAGTAACTTCTTTTATTTTATATCGACTATAGAACCAAAGAATATGAATGAAGCCTTAAAGGATGAAAGTTGGATAATCGCTATGCAAGAAGAATTAAATCAATTCGTTGCAAACGATGTTTGGGAGTTAGTACCACAAACTAAGTGTACAACAATCATAGGAACTTAGTGGGTGTATAGAAATAAGTTAGACGAGAACAGCATTGTATCTCATAATAAGGTTAGGTTAGTCGCCCAAGGATATAATCAACAAGAGGGCATTGATTATGATGAAACTTATGCCCCAGTTGCTAGACTAGAATCCATTAGGATTTTATTAGCCCATGCTTGTATCTTAGATTTTAAGTTATTCCAAATGGACGTAAAAAGTGCATTCCTAAATGGTTTTATCAATGAGGAGGTATACGTGGCACAACCTCCGGGATTCATTGACTTTGAAAAACCGGATCATGTTTATAAACTCAAGAAAGCTTTGTATGGTCTTAAACAAGCTCCTAAAGCTTGGTATGATAGATTAAAGGCATTTCTTATTAAACATGAATATAACATGAGAATGGTAGATAACACACTTTTTACAAAGAAGAAAAGTTCAAATCTCATCATTGTTCAAATATATGTCGACGACATTATATTCGGTTTGACTTGTCAAGAAATGTGTTATGACTTTGCCAAAATTATGCATGACGAGTTCGAGATGAGCATGATGGGTAAACTTAACTTCTTCATTGGATTACAAATAAAACAAATGAAAGATGGTATCTTCTTTAATCAATCTAAATATATTAAAGAAATGCTTAAGAAATTTGGTTTAGAAGACTCTAAACCAATGAAAACACTTGTGTCCTCGGATACGAAACTTACAAAAGATGAAGAATGTTAGTTGGTAGATAGCACCAAGTATCGAGGCATGATAGGTAGTTTATTATACCTAACGGCAAATAGGCCCGATATCATGTTTAGTATCTGTCTTTGTGCATGCTTCCAAGAGGATCCCAAAACCTCTCATCTTGAAGCGGTTAAGCGTATCTTCTGATACATTAAAGGCACTACACACTTGGGATTATGGTATCCTAAGGGGACTGACATAGAAACCGTAGTATATGTCGACTCTGATCATGTGGACCGAAAAAGAACTAGCGGTATTTGTACGCTCGTAGGATGTTGTCTAACATCGTGGTTCTCGAAGAAACAAACCGCTCTTGCTATATACATGTGTGAAGCCGAATACATAAGCGCCGAAAAGGCATGTCAACAAGCACTATGGATGAAACAAGCTCTTATCGACTACTACTCGATGATGTCTCGATCATGTGCGACAATAAAGGCGTAACTGACCTAAGCAAAAACCTGGTGCAACACTCGTGGACCAAACACATCAAAATTTGTCACCATTTCCTTCAAGACATTGTCTAAAAGTGACATATCTCCATCAAAAAAGTCTCGTCTGAAGATAATATCGCCGACATTCTCACTAAACCTCTTAAACGTGAATCGTTTAATTATCTTCGTCTTGGTTAGGAATGATGAAACACATTTCGTAAATTGCTCTCTTCTTTTCTTCTAGTCTCAATTCTAGTCATTGTTCCATTCCATGTCGTGACAACTTAATTACTTCTTCCGAAGTATTTTAAGCATTTTTAATTGGCGAAATGCAAATTAAAACGTCACTCCTTCCGAAAACTTGGTCCAAAGTTTTGTCTAAAACCCTTCCGCTGGAGGCGGCCCCCTGATTTAAACAGGCAGCCCCCATATCGATATGGGACCGCCACCAGTCAGGCATGATAGGTCTGCACTTAATTTTTGTCAAACACAAAACCAAACACAACCCTTCTCTCCCACAGCAGCGACGAACGACCCAAAACCCACCAAAAACTTAAAATCAACAACTAAAACTAAAAGTTAAGGTGCAATCAACACTAATAATCAATCCTAACATCATAAAGATCATCAATTATAAGTCATTCCATCAATTTTCTTCTTTAATCGTGTATAGGGTTCAATTGAACTTAAAATTAAAAATTGGGGATTTTCATCCTTCTCTTGTTTGTGTGCAATTAAGACTATGATAACACAATGTATAACTAATATGCTTCCCATAGACATATGTTTTGCATAATTGAGTGTGCTTGATAATTTTTTTTTGAACAAAACCCTAATTTCTTTTCGAAATTCTTCACGTTAGGAACACCATAAAAATGTTTTAATACATTATTAATACAATCTAAAAACATTTTTGCATTCATGCATAATGATCCCAGGAACATCAATCAAAATATATGCTCAATATATACTTTTCGACATGTTTGGATGAGCCAAATTGAATTAAGGAGTGTTTGGGTTAACTCATAGGTTTTTGATTTAGAGTCGAGTTAGCCACAACTCCACATTTGTTGCATATAGGCACACACTAGGCACAAATTGTTTCTTATAATCCGAGTTTACAACAATAAAATTGTGTCTTATTTTCCTTATAGGTAACAATGCCTTGTAAAACTATTGACGATCACAAAAATACTAGAAGTTATATTCCAAAAATTTCCACTGAATACAATGCACCTCTAAAACATAATTTTGAATTCATTGAAAACTGTTACATTCACGAGGGTCGGGTTGTTTATCAAGACTTTGATGACTTGGTGTATCTTAAATCCATGTTTGAGTTTATTGGGTTTGAGTCACAATAAGTGAGCAAATTGTTCCTTGTTTTATCCTTGAGTTCTATAGTCAATACCGTGTCAACTACATACTCGAAGGTCAAATGTTAGTCGAGTTTGTCATCCAAACCCAATTCTTTTCTTATACTCTAGAAGAATTTGGTCTATGTTCAAGTCGAACGGGAGGATCATGTCACTCGTATTCGTCATGATCAAGTCATTGATGTTGAGGATAATCAAATCTTGACTCGTGAAATCACACCAATTATGAATACTTGGGTCGACATAATTTGTGAAAATGTCTTTTGTCTTGGTGGTAATTGGGATCATGTCCTGATGTGTCTTTGTCATATGCGTTATTGTATTGCTACCTCCTAAAAATACAATCTTGCATACTTCGTTGCAAAACGAATGGAATTTGTCACTAAACAAGCTCGGTTAATTCTACCATACGGTATGTTATTAACTCGCTTGTTTGATCATGTAATGTTCAAAAATCCTAAGATGTCAAATGATCGTTATGTCTTGTATGATCGTGTCATGTATCCTCTTACCGCTCAACAAGAGCGAAAGACTCGAAAGGATTATGGCACAAAAAAAAGGTCGACCTTCTACTTTCGCTTCATTTCCATCCACCTTTGGTCAACCATCCTCCTCTCATCACATCGATGACGATAATGATGGAAATGACGAAGGTACCTCTTATGCAAGCACTCCTTCTCTCACCCGTTTTGTCAACTCCTTGTCAAACGATGTTCCTTAAATTTTCTCAAACCCACTAAACATTGATCCAAACATGGAAGCCTTTCACACTCGCCAAACCAAAATTTTAAACCGTCAAGTTTAATTGCGAGATGAGCATCAGAGTGGTCTAAGGCCAATCGAAAACGGCATCAAAAACTTGTTGAGGAGAAGGAAGAAGTAAGCAATGTGGAAAATTGCTAAAGATATTTTATTTATGATTAGTACTTATTTAACTTTGTTGGTACTTATCTCTTGCTACTTATGCTTTACTACTTAAACTTAGAAGATTATTAGTACATAAACTTGGCAATATAAATTTCCATGGATGATCATTCAATTTTATCATCCTAAAACTTTCTTGCATGCTATTTGGATATTATGATTATTAAATCTTGCTATATGTATGAAAATGGTATGCATGCTTGCTAGGTTGTCTCTTTATCTATGCCCACTCTTGATTCTCCCTATTTAAAATTGAATTAGTGAGAAAATTATATAGTTTTAGTTGATTCTTGAGGTAATAGAGTTGGCTGCAAAAGGGAAACCTTAGGGTTGCTTTTTCTGCACAAGTTTGAAAATCTGGAAAAACTAAGAAAATTTTGTTTCCCCAAAAAATGCCCCCCTTGAATACTAGGCGGCCCACACATTATCTAGGAACCTGCCCCCTATTAAGGTGACCACCCATAGGAGTCACGAATAATTTCACATATTTTCCCCCTCAGATTCTGTGCAGTTGCTACTACTCGTCTATACCAGCTAACTTACATGACATTTTGCTAAACAGTTCTGTGGAATCCTTTCTTTAATCTCATGCTTTTACCACATTAAACAAACCCCCCCACAAAACTTGAATAAAAAATCACATTCAACATATCTACAATCAACTCATCACACTTTTTCTTCATTTACTTCTACTTTAATAGCTTTCTCCCCAAGCCTCCACATCTAAACCCTCTAGAAAATTAAACAACTAAGCCATACATTCCACCTGGAAAACTCTTTGTGGACTTAACTTAAGATAATGATGACGCCACTACACCTTCTCCTATAACAAAATCTTCATCTCTATCTCCACCAAATGCACCATCAAAAAATCCTTCAACCAAAGATACATCATCTACTTTTGGTACTACTTGCTCTTCCTTTTAATCAAAACCACACTCTTCACCTCCTTCCTTAAGGGATACAACCTCTCCTCAACTAACTAACCCTTTTCTTGATGACATATTAGATGCTCCTCTAAGACCCTTAAATCTAATTCTACTCCAAAGTCATCCTTCCTTGGATATCACCCTATCCCTTTCACCAATCACTCTCATTGATCACTTGTTTGAGTCTTTATCACCACCTTCACCGCCAACACCACCTCAACCACCTATCATTGGGTCAAACCCATTTTGATTATCCTAAAATCCTTATCCATGTTTACACATAAAACACCTTATATTTTAGAGACACAGAGAGAAAAGTTTAGAGAGAGAGAAAGTAGAGAGAAGAAAAGTAAGGTGAAAGATTACATTATATATGTATGAAAATGGTATGCATGCTTGCTAGGTTGTCTCTTTATCTATGCCCACTCTTGATTCTCCCTATTTAAAATTGAATTAGTGAGAAAATTATATAGTTTTAGTTGATTCTTGAGGTAATAGAGTTGGCTGCAAAAGGGAAACCTTAGGGTTGCTTTTTCTGCACAAGTTTGAAAATCTAGAAAAACTAAGAAAATTTTGTTTCCCCAAAAAATGCCCCCCTTGAATACTAGGCGGCCCCCATATATATCTAGGACCGCCCCCTATTTAAGGGACCACCCATAGGAGTCACGATAATTTTCACTATTTTCCCCTCAGATTCTGTGCAGTTGACTAATCTCGTCTAGACCCAGCTATCTTTCTGCATTTTGCTAAACAGTTCTTGGAATCCTTTCTTTTAATCTCATGCTTTACCACATTAATCACCCTCAACTTGATTAAATAATCACTTTCATCATTATCTTCATCATCTTCATCACACTTTTCTTCAATTTTCTTCTACTTTCATGGCTTCTACCCAAGCCTCCTCATCTAATCCCTCTAAGAAAATTAAACTAACCATCATTCCACCTGGAAAACTCTTTGTGGACTTAACTCAAGATAATGATGACGCCACTACACCTTCTCCTATAACAAAATCTTCATCTCTATCTCCACCAAATGCACCATCAAAAAATCCTTCAACCAAAGATACATCATCTACTTTTGGTACTACTTGCTCTTCCTTTTAATCAAAACCACACTCTTCACCTCCTTCCTCAAGGGATACTCCCTCTCCTCAACTAACTAACCCTTTTCTTGATGACATATTAGATGCTCCTCTAAGACCCTTAAATCTAATTCCACTCCAAAGTCATCCTTCCTTGGATATCACCCTATCCCTTTCACCAATCACTCTCATTGATCACTTGTTTGAGTCTTTATCACCACCTTCACCGCCAACACCACCTCAACCACCTATCATGGGTCATCCCATTTGTTATCCTAATCCTTATCCATTGTTACACATAAAACACCTTATATTTTAGAGAGACAGAGAGAAAAGTTTAGAGAGAGAGAAAGTAGAGAGAAGAAAAGTAAGGTGAAAGATTACATTATATGAAAACATAATGGTAACCAACACCCTCCTAACATGCTAGGAGGGTTCTATTTATAGTCCAAGGCCTTTAGTTGGCTCATGGGCTTTTGCTTATGGGCCGAGCTTGGCTAGTTGTTGGGCTTTTACTCGAAATGATGACAATATTAGCTTAAAGTCCAAACTCGTTAAACCCAACTAGCCTATTACAATACAAGACTATTAATAACTAAGATGACTGATTACATTCTTGTTTGACTTAATAAAATTAAGGCTAACAATCTCCCCTAATGTTGAGGTTATCTTGATTTGACTTTATCTTAGCCTTCTTCGGTCTTCGGTCTTTGTCTTTTCTTATTTGTAATGGCTTTGTTCCTTTATGCTTTATGATCTTAATTTTGAGCCTTTGTCTTTTGACTTTGAGTTCCTGAGATCTTTAATCTTGCATCATCTCCTTGTCTTGAATCATCTTGATTAACATGTGCTTTTGATCGACATACTCATACTTGTCTTGAAAGCTCCCAATCTCCTCTTCTTCATTAAACTAACAATCTCCCCTATATTGTTTGACTTTGAAGATCTTTGATGACTTTGAGGACATTCGTAACCATCAGAGTTGTGGAAGAGTATTATGACATGAGCTTGAGCTTTCTAACCGATAACATTCTTGTCTAGCAACAACAGTCATGATGCTGAATGTTTGACCTTAAAAGCTTAAGAATGAGCATGTGGTAATGAATCAGACTCTGCTAGAACAAGGCTGCAACATCGAAGTTTGCACCTGCATTTGAATGTTAGTAATAAAAAGCAGATATGGACGAATATGGCTTTGCATTTGTCGAGATTTGGTTGCAATAACCTTCGGTTCCGTGAGGACCGACCTGTGATCAGGTAGGTTCAATTTTGAAGAATCTCCTTGACAGGGTTTCCAACTTAAAGCTTAAGATCTTCTAACACAAATGTATTAGATTCATCATGCTTGCATGTTCTCATTACCAGAATGTCTCAAAGCAGACAACACGATAAGAGTGAATCAGATAGTTACTATCTTTCTGATTAAGTCATCAATTCATTTACTGGACCAAATCGATATCCAGTTATCACAAGTTTAATTCATATAGAATATTGCAAGTCACCTACCATAGTGTTGTTTGATGTTAACACTAGAAGGATTTCCATCGTCACTGTGAATACTTAAGAGTATCACTCTAATGTTCTGGCAAGATCACAAGGATAATGCGTATGACTCTTTGTTACAACTTCTGAACTTATTGGAGTTCAACAAGTGTATTTTGATGTTTTGTCCTAATAAGATTTCTATAATTTGATCTTTCTTGGCTCTAGACTTGATTTGTGTACTTTGGTTTTAGTAATCGGAGGCTGAAGTTGACTGCCACCTTTTCAATAATAACAATCTCGGAGTGAGATGTCAACAGACAACGTGTGTATCTCTGTGACAAATGAGACAAGTCTCTTTCGAGAGAAAGTCGAATAACTAGGAAGGGTTGTGCATAGCATCACTGGGTCCATAATGTCTATCTTCAATACCAATAATCATCTTGTGATTCTGATAGATTATGTATGGACCCGGTTTTTGCCTAAGTTGTATGGAGGGCTTCTTTCTTTAGACCCTTTATCCTTACATTTCTTTTTCATTCGTCAACCCCTTCAATGTTTACCAAGACGCCATTACTATCACCTTATTATGATTGTTCCGGTGATAACTCATGCCTTAGTCTACATTATTCCTTTATTCTTATTCATCTCCAGTCTTACCTAACGACTTCTAATCTGATTATGGAATGTACATGGGTAGATCCCTCCGGTTCTGGTTTGATCATAGAACTTATACCTAACCCTAACCACCTTATGACTTCATTGACGTCGTGAGTTAACTGGTTGTTGGGTATAGAGATCAAACCTTAAAACCAATGAAAATCAATCAAAGTGTTTGATAGAAATCAAGACGTTTTAACACTTTGAGAGTTTCATTCTTTTGAAATACCCCCCTGCACATGTGCATTGATGTGAGGGTTACGAAGACTTCACAAGAAGTTTTACAATCCCCCAGGCAGTGTACCTAGTTGTTGCAGTGTAGTATAGGCAAAACTCGAGGGTTGTTATCGTTCTCTAGGGGAATAGGTTAGGAAGGCTTGATCATGGTCTAACAGAATTCTAGGGGTTGAGAGAAGATTATTTTTTGTGTTTTTATATTTATAAGAAAGCAGGTAAATCTATGGTTTCAGAGGTTAGTTTGTTTTAATCTAATTACTAAACTAATTAATATCTATTATACTGGTGATAACTTTATGATAAGCAAATGTATTTACCTAATCATGCACTACTCCTCAGATTGCTTCTCCTAGATCCGTTGCTTTGTCACACTTGTGATGATCTGTGTAAGTATTTCCTAGGGCATGAACGGATTACACGAACCCGCCGTCTATTTAATATTCCGTTAAGGCAACGCACAAGTAAGGTAGTATGAAGACTATTACAAGGCCCCTAAGAGTATATTAAATACATGTGAAATAACTTAAGAGGGATCAACCATATAATGGGTAAGGTGGTATGAAGACTGTTACCGATGGTATCCTTTCTACACTACTCGTGTTTCCTTAGACATATCAACATCATTACAGATAAAAGCTGGTTTTCTAAAGCCTAACGCGCACATTCATCAACAAGAAGCATCATCAAAAGGATCTACAATCTAAGTTTCATGCAATCATAGATAAATTTAAAGGAGGGTTTAGCCTCGCATGTTATAAAGAGAGCAAGAAGATAAATTAATCAGGCAACACATAGAAATATTGAATGATTAATGATAAATAAACTTACTTCATTAAAATATGGATTCAAGGTAGTACAATAGGGTTTTGAGGCCATAGAAACGACCTATAAAGCTCCTAAAACGGCTAGGGTTCATCTCCCTAGGTTTATACAAAGTTATCTCAAAGTTACACACTAAAACCCTAAAAATGGATTTATTTTTATGGAGATATCGACGCGACGGTGTCACTTTGTAATCCTAACGTTGTCGCCACGTAGATGATTCTAGATCCTCTTTAAGTCGGCCATATCCTGACGCTGTCGCCAAATTCCTGACGCCATTACTAGATAGATCAAGACGGCGTCGCTTTATTCTTGTGACGCCGTCTCCAGCCACTGTTTGCAAAAGTCTTCAAGAGATTTGGTGTAGGTCCATAATCTTGTCCGTTTCTTTTCTAAATGAGCCCAAGTTACATGTATTTACTCTAAAAGCCATCCAAGTGCTAAAAACCTGAAAACAAACGATTAAGCACGTAATCTGGGCATATTTGCATGATTTAGGGGGTTAAATAACCCGAAATAGTGTATAAAATGAGACCTCATCAAATACCCCTACACTTGGGATTTTCTTATCCTCAAATAAATGGGTTTTTCTACCTAGACAATAGCAATATAATGGTCATTTAACCTACTCTTTAAAAGTATTTTACCCACAACCTTCTAGACCTCGTAATTAAAAGCACATAAAGTATATACTAGCACCACACGTAAGTGTTTGGGATTCTCTCTTTCACTCGGGTGTATAATAAATTATAACATAAAGGGGAAACAGAAAATCAACACTCATTACCTGTCATAGCATATAAATTACCATAGGCTTGGTAAAGGATTAAACCTCCACCGCTAGGTGGAAGCATTATTCATTACTATCCAACTTGTGAGGTGTAGGTGTAAGATAACATTAATGGAAACAGAAACGGATGGGATATATTTGGGTGGTAACTTTGGGTGAATTTGGAGTGGAAGGGTTAGCTAATTATTTATAAGAATACACGTTGGTTTGGTTGCTAAGCCAAAGACTCGGACAAAATATACAAACTCTACCAAACTCTACACCAATCTCTCTTTTTCTTTTCTTGACTCTAATATAAACATAAACATAAGTAAATGGCAGCCCGTACATTTTTTTTCACTCTTTTTTTATACATTTTTTCATACACTTTTGCCCTGCCATTGCTTAAACATATAATACATCATTGGGGTTTATAAAGACACCCCTACACTTGAACTTTTACATACTTGATTATTTACAATCTAATTAATGACCTGATTTAAGGTGAATCAAAATAACATGGAGCTTATTGAGCTCTATTGGGGGTAATAAATCACTTCTTCTCCAATTCTTCATAAGATGAATACTACCATGAATCCCAATCGTCCCAAAATTGTATTTACAAGGATAAGGACTTAGCAACAGTGTACTCAAATAATTAACTTAGGTTAAAACAATAATGTACTAAAGTCGAGTACATACAAGGTAGGCTAAGGAGATTTTGGTGAAACGATTGGTTTAAGGGTGATAATGCTCTTCATTAATAGTTTGGCTTAACCAGAAAATTATGAGAACCGTGAAAAAGGATAGGCTCTGAGGGTTGTACTAGGGGTATCCTACACTAAAAATGAGTGCATGGCAAGGGTGTGGGATAGTTATATGATCGGTGTGACCATCATAACAATTACATGTTTAAAACATGGTTGAATCCTAGTGCCTCTTATCTAGCAAATCCTAATACTTACTATGCGGTCTCGGGATGTATAACATATAACACCCCCATTTTTGACATATAGCAGCGGAAGCTAATCTGGGGTATTATTTCATAGTACAACAGTCATAATCATAGAAAACCACTCGAAAGAGACGTTTTTAAAAGATAAGTTATAATACATTATTTCATCAGAGTATTTACAAACAGAGGTCCCAAAATCTACATGAAAACATAAAGTTTGAATGATAACAGTTTAGCCATCCTCAAGTCCGTGCCACTCCGTGCCATAAGATGCTCAGTTACCAATACCTGAGATAAACATGCTAAAAAGGTCAACATAATGGTTGAGTGATATTCATAGGTTTATGATAAACAGTTCGAATACAAGTTCAATAGTGGGTTACGTTGTTATACACCTATAAGTGTAATAATTGCAATGAGTATAATTATTATAGAGAACAATATTATTACCCTAAGCTCATGCACCGAGACCTTGAGATAATCAATAATCACAATAAGTTTCCCCAACGGGTGCCTTTTCCAAAAACCCGCATAGTGTTTCAAATGAATTTGGTTACCAGAAAGTATAGGTACATCAATGGGGAAGCTTCAGTCCCAAATAGATCTATTCACAACATTCGCGCTTACTCCAAAAAGTAATTAACGGTTCATGATAGTAGGGTCTTAATGGCGAAAGTAAGAAATTAGGCAATAATATATCAGAATAGTATATAGTTGGAAAAACACTTGCATTCTTGGTTTATAGCATATATCTCCCTTGCGGGTTTATGAAATATTAGAAGATTTAAAATGCGAGGCGATGAACTCACCTTAATAGGGGAAATCTGATTGATGGCTAAAGTATATCAAGTGAAAGTAACAGCTACATCATGCAAC
>BQNB010018370.1:26007-42622 GCA_026074375.1 Tanacetum coccineum
TTTCTTGGTTCTTGGCTTCACTTCTGGTCTTGGGGATTTCTCTTGATCCTTCTTGGCTGATCTTATAACTCCATTGTTGTTTACTTGAGTGTTGGAGGTATGAGATTGGAGTGAGGAGGGTGCGGCCATTTATAGCCTTGAAATTCTTGGAGGCCAAGTTTAGCAAGAGTAGGGAGCAAGGTGAGGTGACTAATAGCATCTAGGGATGACAAGGATGAGCTATAGGTGAGTATTGATAGCTACAAAACTAGCTATGAGAGGTGTTGATTGTTTGTTTGGCTGCGGCTGAAGTGAGGCAACAAGGAGGTGACAAGGCCACCTTGGAGGCCAAGGAAAGGGTTAAAGGTGCTTGTAAGGTGCTTAGGGATGTAGTAGTTTAGTCATAGAGGTGCTAGGATACTTAGTTGGGTTTAAAATGGGTAGAAATAGAGGGAAAAGGGTGGCGGGTTGGTTTTTGAAATGGGTTAGGGTTTAAGGTTTTTAAAAACGTATACATTGCATGAAATGAAAGTAAAATATGATGTAAATGTCATGCATAAAGTTCTTGTAACATGTGTTGATTAGTTTGTAAGAAATCTCTAAGAATACGGAGGTAAAACGGCTATTTTCTATTCGTGCTTCATTTACTTGTACATTGTACTTTTAAGGACTTATACCTTATTTTAGAGGGAAAAGACTTTTGAATTTTATGCATTTATTACTTGTACACATGCCTTGATTGTTTGTACATTCATTCTATATGTATACATTACATATAATTAGGGTTTTGATATAAACATTAACGTTTAATGCTTGTTTTGATATAACGTTTTGAAAAGTATGTTATATGGGTAATGTACTTGGTAAAAATGATATTAAGATATTGACTTAATATATTAGGATGTTTACATAATATAAACATAGATATAGATGGCATGATAGAGGTTGCGTGAGCTCGTTTACATTAGAGATGCAAGTTACGTTACATAATGAGATAAAGCAAAAATTTCTCTGTAAAAAGGTGGTATATAAAGTGCATCTACTTTAATAGATGGATATTATAGTGCATCTAATTTAATATACGGATAATTACATTGATAAAAATTGCGGGTTGTTATAGTCTCCCTCTAATAAAAGAAATCTCGTCCCGAGATTTAGTTGGATGCCGGAGTGGTGTTTGAAAACAAATGTGGATACTTGGCACAAATTTGATCTTTGCGTTCCCACGTAAATTATGTTCCTCTTTTAGAGTTCCATCTTACTTTGATTATAGGAATACGACTTTGTTTTAGTTGCTTGACTTATCGATCCATAATCTCCATTGGTTCTTCTACAAAGTTGAGTTTTTCATCGTGTCGAAGCTCTTTCATTGAAATGACAAGGGATTCGTCAGATAACTAGATAAGCATTTCTTTAGATTAGAAACGTAGAAAATACTATGGACATTACTGAGCTCTTTAGGAAGCTCAAGTTTATATGCCACTGGGCCAATCTGTTTAAGGATTTTGAATGGTCCAATGTATCGAGGGTTAAGCTTTCCTCACTTTCCAAAACGAATGACACCTTTACGAGGTGATACTTTTAACATAACATGATCTCCAACTTAAAATTCTAAGGGCTTTCGTCTTATTTTAGCATAACTTCTTTGCCGGTTCTTGCAAGCTTTGCAAGCGTTTTCGAATTTGCCTTTCTTTCTGTGGTTTCATGGATTATTTCTGTCTGTAAGTTGAACATCTCTAACTTCGGCCCAGCAAACAGGTGATCTGCACTTTCGACCATAAAGTGCTACAAATGGTGCTGCCTTTATACTAGCATGGTAACTGTTATTATTTGGATAATTCTACCAATGGTAAGTGTCTTTCCCATCATTTTACAAAATCTATAACACAGGCTCGAAGCATGTCTTTGAGTGTTTTGAATTGGTTCTTTCACTTTGCTCATCGGTTTTCAGGATGATATGCCATACTCATGTCTAATTGAGTACCCAAAGCATTCTGCAATGATTGCCAGAATATGGATGTGAAATGACTGTTATGATCCGAGATGATAGATATTGGCACGCCGTGCCGAGAGAATATTTCTTTGATGTATAACCTTGTAAGGGTTTCCATACTATTTATCTCTCGGGTAGGGATGACGTGTGCGGATTTGGTAAGGCAGTCGATAATGACCCGATGTGTGTCATGTCTGTTTGATATTTTGGGCAGTTTTGTGATGAAATCCATTGTTATTCTCTCCCATTTCCACATAGGAATCTTTGGTTGTACCAGTAAGCCGGATGGCTTCTGACATTCTGCCTTAACTCTAGAACATGTTAAACATTTGCCAACATATTCAGCGATGATTGCCTTCATGTTAGGCCACCAATAGAGTTTTTAGATTCCTGATTCATATTGTCAGAGACCGGGCGTGATAGAATATTTTGATTTATAGGACTCATACATGATCAAGTCTCTCAGATTACCAAAGAGTGGTAACCAACTTTGATTCTTGATACATCGGGTTCCATCAGGACGTATTTCAAATGCTTTATCCATTCCTCGTAAGTTTTCAGCCTTGATGTTTTCTTCTTTGAGTGCTTTGGTTTGAGCTTTAAGAATTTGTGAGGGTAAGTTTGGATGAATGGTCATAACTAATGATCTAACTCGGAGTGGTTTGATTCGTTCCTTTCGGCTTAAGGCATCTGCTACAACATTTGCCTTTCCAGGATGATAACGAATCTCACAATCATAATCTGCGAGCAATTCTAGCCAACGGCGTTGTATCATGTTCAATTCTTTCTGATTAAGAATATGTTGAAGACTTTTATGATCAGTGAACACAGTACACTTTGTACCGTATAGGTAGTGTCTCCAAATTTTAAGAGCGAACACAACTGCTCCTAATTTGAGATCATGAGTGGTATAGTTTTCTTCATTTGGCTTAAGTTGTCGGGATGCATATGCAATAACTTTCTCTCTTTGCATTAACACCGCTCCTAGACCTTGATAGGATGCATCACAGTAAACAACAAAATCATCGTTTCCTTCTGGTAATGCTAAGATTGGAGCTTCTCACAGCTTATGTTTTAGTAATTGTAAAGCCGACTCTTGATTTTAGCCCATATAGTATATTCTTGTGTTTTTTTTGTTTTTTTTTTTTTTTTTTTTTTTTTTTTTTTTTTTTTTTTTTCTGGGTTAATTCAGTCAAAGACTTTGCAATCTTCGAGAAATCTTTGATAAATCTCTGATAATAACCAGCGAGTCCTAAGAATTGACGTATTTCTGTGGGTGTAGTAGGAGATGCCCAATTCTTAACTGCTTCAATCTTGGCGAGGTCAACATGAAGTCCTTGACTATCAATTAAGTGTCCAAGAAATTGCACGATATGAATCCAGAAATCACACTTGGAGAACTTGGCATATAATTTCTCCTTTTAAGTAATTCTAGGATTATTCTCAGATGATTTGCATGCTCTTCTTTGTTATGAGAATAGATAAGAATATCATCGATAAACACTATTACAAATTTATCCAAGTATGGTTTGCACACACGGTTCATGAGATCCATGAATACAGCAGGTGCGTTAGTTAAACCAAATGGCATCACTTGAAATTCATAATGTCTGTATCTTGTTCTGAAAGCAGTCTTGGGAATATCTTCATCCCTGACTCTCAGTTGATGATAACTTGATCTCAAGTCGATCTTTAAGTAAACACTCAAACCTTGAAGTTGGTCAAATAAGTTATCGACCCTGGGTAATGGGTAACGATTCTTTACGGTAAGTTTATTCAACTCCCAGTAATCGATACACATTCTGAAAGATCCGTCTTTCTTTCAAAAAATAGACATAAGCTCCCCAAGGTGAAAGTTACTTGGTGAATTAAAACCTCGGGTCTGCCAACACTTAAAGTTGGTTAGATAGTTCCTACATTTCTGAAGGAGCTAATCTATAAGGTGCTCGGGCTACAGGTATCGCTCCTGGAATTAAATTGATTTGAAATTCTACTTGATGAACGGGAGGAAGGCCTGGTAGATCTTTAAGAAAAACTTCTGAGAATTCTCTGACTACCGATATGTCTTCTAGTCGTTTCTCATCCGACTTCTTTTCCATTATTTGGGCTACGAAAACTTGACATCCCCTGGATATATACCTTTCGGTTTTTATACAGGATATGAGATTTAGTCGGGTTTTACTTCGATCACCTCGAATGATTAATGTTTCACCATGGATGGGAATGTGGACGACTTTCTCGTCACAGATGATCCTAGCATGATACTTGGATAACCAATCCATACCAATGACGACGTCGAAACTACCGAGTTTAATCGGCATAAGATCAATTTTGAAAGGTTGGTTTAACAAGGTCAGAATTGCACCCTGAATAATAGTGTTTGTGCTTACTAAGCTTTCGTCAGCCATTTCGATATTGTAAAAGGTATCTATTGTAATGGGTGGAATATTTAGCTTAGAAGCAAGAGATATGGATACGAAGCTTTAATCGGCTCCAGAATCAAATAATACTCTAGCTAGATGTTGGTTTAGAAGGAACATACCTTTGACTACGTTTGGGTCTTGTTGAGCATTCCTATCCCTCAACATGTACGCTTTTCCCTGGGCATTGTTGTTGGTGGTCTTTCGGCACTGATTTGCATAATGCCTTTTCTCTCTACAGGAATGGCAAGTAACTGTCACTGGTAGTAGATTACTTCCAGTGGTTGGCCCCTTGTTTCTGCAGTTCTTAGTCAGATGGCCCACCTTGTTGCAAATATTAAACTTAACAGTGCAAGGTCCTGTGTGATGCAGACTGCATTTCTTACACACGGGACAGTTTCCAGTATATCCATTATTTTAAGTTGGGTGGCAGCATAAGCCCTGAAGGTTTCTTGTCTTCTGTTCTGTTGTGGTTGGTGATTATTATAGCGGTTGTTGGTGTTGGTGTTACGGTAGTTGTTATTGTTGAAAGTTCTTCTGTCATCAAACTTTCATTTGTGATCACTTGATACTTGCATCGGAGTATGCTTTGTTACCTGATCCATTAGCCTCTGGGCTATGTTAATGGCTTCCTCTAGAGTTTGAGGTTTAGAGGCGGTAACATTTCCTTCATATTCAGGTAATCCCCTCGATTGGAAAATTCCCATTATTTTACTCAGAATCGGCACCATTAGTGGGGAACATTAAGGTTGCCAATTCCTGGAATCTTCTCACATATTTCTTGAGATCATTCCCCTCCATAGTCAGATGGTAAAATTCATCTTCCATCTTCTGGACTTCAGTTCGGGGACAGTACTCCTTTATCAAAAGTTTCATGAATTCAACCCAGGTAATCTTGTAAGCTTCTTCTATCCCAATAGGTTGGGCAAAAGAATTAAACCAAGATAGAGCTTCTTCAGTTAAAGTACCAGTAGCAAACTTCACCTTGCAGTCTTTAGTACAGTTGCTACGGGAAAACACTGATTCAGTTCTTTCAAACCAGTGGATGAGACCAATAGCGCCTTCCGTACCTTTGAAGTTGATAGGTTGGCAGCTCATGAACTCTTTGTAGCTACATAGTTCTCTGCCACATTGAGCTTATCTCTTGGCTGTGGTATTTATCAGTATTAGCATGTTCGCGGCTGTGCTTCCAAGAGCTGTGGTTTGGTTTATGTCACAGCAATAGTTTCTGATGGGCAGCCCCCTTAAGTCATGGTTGGTGCTTCAGATGTTGACATCCTTTTGGGAGGCATTCTATCAACATAAGATAACACGTAATAAGAATGATATCACAAGTCTTAAAATGATTAAAGTTCAAAAATAAACATTGTCACAATAGTGATATCGAAATCATAGATAATTCATATCAAATAAGTATCTATGATTTATTTAGAAATCATGGTATAACGATGGAGACGGAGATGATGATATAAGAGAAGTTGTTTTAGGATGGATATATCGGTATTATGAAACAACAAGGTATAACGGGATTTCCATTGTATTATATCATGAACAACTTGCCTTTGTACTGTACATAGTCAAAATTTGACAAGTGTTGTTATTTATACCACACATCCCGTGGCTAGGTTAAAAGCTATAACTAGTATCTAATCTAGTAGTTCGATGGTCCTTTCTGGCTGTTCTTGAGTTCATAGATTGCATTCAGAAGACTTTCCTTGTCTGCTTGGTGACGGACTTGGATTTCTTCGATGATTTGTTCTAGATTAGCAATCCTGAAGCGAGCCAGAGTAATCTTGTTGTTATTTCCCATTTGTTTTCTTTGAAGTTTGGCAATTCGAGCATGAGCCTTTTGGAGTTCAGCTTCTAGATTGTCGAAATCTTGTTGTATGATTACCCGACCTTTTCCGAGACCTTCTATTTTGTCTTCTATGTGCTCAATGCGGTCGAGAGAGAGTTCATCCATGTGATTTAGGATTTCCTTAATTTGCTCCTCGTGACGTTCTAGACTTGTCTTACGAGAGCTTTTTCCCATCTCAAATTCTTGAGGCAGGGCAAAAGTAAAGGAGAATGATTGATTATGTCCTTGTTTCTTAGGTGACAACAATTCCTCCGGAAGAAAGAATTCTTGAGGATTAAATATTGGAGATGGCATTGTAGATGGAGGCACAATAGTTGGTGGTGGAATAGGTGATTCTTTATCATAGTATGCATGCATGACCTTCATATAAGGGTCATCATGAAAAAGTAAGAGTTGGTGAAACTATTGGAACTACACCAAATGAGTTATTTAAAGAGTTAGAATAAGTTTTTCTTGGTGAAGCTGGGACATAGTCCGGAAAGTTAGAGGAAAAAGCATCCTCAATATCGAAAGTAGGATGGTTGGGAGAAGACATCACTCTGTTAACAACCCAGCGGTAAATAACATAAGTTATTTATATAATAGTATAGTAGTTATGTATCTTTACATACTATTCCGGAAATGTAGTGGCACGGAGGACTTTCTTAGATGGAAAAAGAAAAGTAGTTATAGTTAAGGTTTTAACCTTGTTCTCTATAACCGTGGCTCTTGATACCAATCTATAACACCCCCATTTTTGACATATAGCAGCGGAAGCTAATATGGGGTATTATTTCATAGTACAACAGTCATAATCATAGAAAGCGACTCGAAAGAGACGTTTTTAAAAGATAAGTTATCATTCATTATTGCATCTGGTTTTTAACAATAGATGGTACCAAAATCCTCATGAAAAACATAAAAGTTTGAATGATAAATGTTTTAGCCATCTTCATGTCGTGCCACTCGTGCCATAGATGTTCAGGTTACCCTGAGATACAAACATGCTATAAAGGTACAGCACAATGGTTATGTGAAATTCATTGGTTTATAATAAATAGTTTGGAATACAAGTCATGTTGAAGAGTGGGTTACGTTGTTATACACCCATAAGTGTAATAATTGCAAAGAGTACAATTATTATGGAAAATAGTATTATTGCGTCTAAGCTCATGACACTCAAACTGGTTTTAGTGTATTTATCATAATGATATCTATATAAAGATAATGGCCCCCGAGTAGGTATTGCCATATACCTATGAGTTTCAAATATAGTGCGTTTGGTTACCTATCCGGCTTAACACAACGAGGATTGTCAATCCCAATAGGCATATTCACAATATTCGCGTTCACTCGCAAGTGTTTATGGTCATGTTGTGTGGGTGTCTTTTGGCATTAAAGGGACTTAGACAACAGATGCAATAATATATCAGGATAACATACATTTAGAAAACAATTGTATTCATGGTTTATAGCAGGTATCCCCTCTGGGTTTAGAAATAGCAAGATTTAAAAGTCGAGGCTATGAACGCACCTTAAACAGTATAGGAAATCCTGATTGATAGCAAAGTTTATCAACTGAATGTAAGGCTTAGTCACGCATTCCTGGGGTAAATATGTCAAATCTTAGTGTGTGGTTTATGTTTCAAAACTTCATGATGTTTAACGTATATCTTTGATTTATCGATTTATGAAAATATTGTATCACTGTTTTGGCCATCATAATCCAGAGGCCATGTAGTATCGTTTGAGGAGTCAGTGCACTTTAAATGGTAAACCCAACAAACTCATCAAAACAAAAACTCAAATGAAACCCCTTCATATGAAATTTCCTAGTAACGTGATACGATAAGATTTTAAGTTTCTTCAAAAGTTAGTCGATAATAAATTATGTTAAATATATAACGAAATAATGCGTCGATTTATGATTAATAACGATAAATGTGTCGGGTTTTAATAAAATTGAGTTTTACAATATTAATATATATTTTTATAATTTATATAAAAATATAATATTTTATATTTTTAAGTTTGCAAAAATAGCAATATATTCCCTTGGTTTATAAACTTTTACAAGTTTAGTTCTTATATATAATGTTTATAATTTAAACCTTTATATTTAAAATTTGGAAAGAATAGCCCTTGGATTTATAACTTTAATATAATTACAGAAATGGCCCTTGTAGTTAATATTTTCCAAAAGTTACAATATATACCCCTTGCATGAAAATAATTTGCAAAACAAGTCCAAATTCCATGCAAGCTTATTTTTAGGATTTCAAAAGAGATTTGTAGGTTATAGCTTATTACAATAAGCTAAAATAAGTTAGGATAAATAGCTTTTACAAGCTTATAGCTTATAAAAAGGGTTTACGAGCTTTAAAATGACAAAATGGGTCGTTTAGGTTTGAAAAATTAATCCAACGTGTTTAAGCTTTTAAGACTTGATAAAAAGTTTATAGAAATGATAAATAAGCTTATAGGAATAGCTTATAACAATAGCTTATGAGATTAGCTTGTAGAATTAAAGAAAACGAGTTATTAGGGTTTTTAGGGTTCGTTTGGTTTTAGAAAATTAACCACGCATGGTTTTGAGTTTAAAGCTTTTAACAAGAGCTTAGATATGATCATGCAAGCCTTATGAAAGTTTTAAAATAGAATTTTAGCTTATAGAACAAGATTGGGGTTTTTAGTACTCGTACGCCTAGAAACGACTTCACAAGGCTTCTTCTCTTGGTTCTTGGCTTCACTTCTGGTCTTGGGGATTTCTCTTGATCCTGCTTGGTTTGATTTATGACATCCCATGTGTTGTTTAATTGAGTGGTTTGAGGTGGGTTAGGAGAGTGGAAGTGAGGTGGGTCTTGCGGCCACTTTATATGATTCATGGGTTACTTGTGCCATAATGGGTTCGAAGGGGTTTTAGTATTCGTACGCCTAGAAACCGATCTTCACAAGGCTTCTCCTCTTGGTTCTTGCTTCACTCCTGGTCTTGGGGACTTATCTTGACCCTTCTTGGCTGATATTATGACTCCATTGTTGTTTACTTAAGTGTTTGAGGTGTGAGATTGAAGTGAGGAGGGTGCGGCTATTTATAGCCTTGAAATTCTTGGAGGCCAAGTTTAGCAAGAGTATGGAGCAGGTGAGTGTCTAATATGTAGATTAGGGATGACAAGGATGAGTTATAGGCGAGTATTGATAGCTAGAAAACTAGCTATGAGATGTGTTGATGGTTTGTGTGGTCGCGATTGAAGTGAGGCAACAAAGAGGTGACAAGGCCACCTTGGAGGCCAAGGAAAGGGTTAGAGGTGGTTGTAATGTGCTTAGGGATGTAGTAGCTTAGTCATAGAGGTGCTAGGATACTTGGTTGGGTTTAAAATGGTAGTAATTGTTCGAGGGAAGAAGGTGTAGCGGGTTTGGTTTTTAGAAATGGGTAGGGTTTATCTGGTTTTAAAAACGTGTACATTGCATGAAATGAAAGTGAAATATGATGTAAATGTCATGCATAAAGTGCTTGTAACATGTGTTTGATTGAGTTATGTATATAATCTCTATAAGAAAAAATGACGGTGAAACGGCTATTTTCAATTCGTGCTTCATTTACTTGTACATTGTGCTTTTAAGGACTTGTACCTTATTTTAGAGGGAAAAGATTTTTGAATATTATGCATTGATTACTGGAACCCTTGCCTTGATTTGTTTCTGTACATACATTCTATAAATCTATTATACATATAATTAGGTTTTGTATAAAAACATTAACGATTAATGCTTTGTTTTGATAAACGTTTTGAAAAGTATGTTATATGTGATAAAACGTAGACTGTAAAAATGATATTAAGATATTAACTTGACATATTAGGATGTTTCATGATTATTAAACATAGATATAGTTGGCAATGATAGATTGGTTGCGTGAGCTCGCTTTACTGTAGAGTTGCAGTTACGTTTGCTATATGAGGATAATAAAGCAAAAATTTCCTTGTAAGAAGGTGGTATATAAAGTGCATCTACTTTAATAAATGAATATTTTTTTTGAACGGCAAATTGTGGCTACATGGCCCCTAGCCCAGAAGGCGTAGCGAGCCCACACAACCAGGTTAGGTCCAGCCCAGAAGGCAATGACATCCTTCCCTTTACGCACGCGGGAGGAAACCCTTATCGCCCTAGACAAGACTCGAACTTGAGACCTTGCCTAGGAGGGTAAAACCCCATTTTACCATTAGGACCAGAGGCTCCGTTGGTTAATAGTGATTATTACTAGTGCCATTAATTTAATAGATTGCAAAATTACATTGATGAAAATTACGGGTTGTTATAAATCTACATGTGTTTTCTTTTCATTAAGTTGTAATGAGTTGAGACATAAGCGTTGAAAACAAATTAAGGGAATGATTCACCTTGTATTGCATGACTAAAAGCACACGATGAAGTAACTTGCAAGTTATTGTCACCTCTGGGTCACATTTGTTTTTCTTCAATTAACTTACAACCAACCATCAACTATACTAAATAACAAGTCAACAGTTAACTTGCACAGAACTTACCTTTTGAGGACCCACCTTTTTTCTTTTACATTTTTGTAAACAAAACAAAACTTTAATTTATTAAAATAATTGTTTAAATTATAAAATACAATTTTTATAATAAAATTTATAAACAAAATAAATGTAAGAATATAAAAACCAAACAAAAAGGCATATAAAAACTATGCACAAACTCAACAAATACCCATTTATTAAAAAAAGCACACACAAATAAAACCCTTTTTCTTTACACATCTTCTTCTTCTCGCTACAAACAACACACACAGCAGTTGCACACACACTTCAAACACATCGACACCACTCACACACACACACACACACTATGGTGCACTACTCGCAACACACTCTTTCGTACATACATTTATAAATTTAAAAGAAAAAAGAAGCAACAACACCCTCTTTGGTAGGCCAACGAGTTTGCAACCATACGCACACTTCTCGGTGCAGTAACGTGAACAACGCAGAGGCTATCTTCTGGCTCTCGTGGCTCCTGAGCCTTGGAAGATGGGATCGAGGACCAGGACCTTTTTCCTAACTTGCCGCTCGAGCTGGGTGTGTTACTCGCGCCACCTCAGTTGCATCTAAGTATTTCTTAGCTAGGGAATTTGCAAACTTTATAAATTAAGATGACATATATTTTAACTTGACGTTAGGCACTTTTGTTTTGGTAGACTTGTTAGGAATGTGGATTATTTTTTTTAATATTTCAAGACACACTTTCCTCACATACAATAAAACTCTTATAAATTCATACTCCATTGTCTGCTCCATTATTTTCAGTTTGATGGTTTTGATTTCGTAACCATCGCAACTAAAATTTATTACGAAATGATTTTTATAAACTTTAAAATTTAAGAATCAAATTAAAAAAATACATATAGAGCAAAATTGATTTAAAATATAAGAAAGTTTACTTTGATATTTTTGATATAAATTGTTTAATAATTTTTGTTAGTGTCTTGTATACATTTTATTAACAATGTCATAGAATGTTTGTAAAAAGATATAAAAACTATTAAATTTCCGTTAAAAGTTTAGTAAGAATAATTCAATGATTGATAGGAATATGAATATGAGTATATGGAATATATATTACTAATTAATAAGGAAAAAAAATTGTATTATGAGAGAGAAATGTTTTGTCACGAGAGAAAAATACTAATTAATTTTGTATTATTTTGTAATACTTCTCAATTAATTAGCAATTTGTCATTGTTTTCTTGTTTTTTAAGTTATAAAAAGCAAAATCTTTCATTTTGAATATAGGTCAAATCGCATAAAAAGGTACTCATCTTAGGCTCAATGTCAATTATAGGTACTCATCTTTTTTTTTCTCAATTTAATGTATCGATCTTTGTTTTTGTTGCAACGTTAGGCAATTACAAGTTTTTTCGGGTTACATTTCATAACGTATCGTTATTTTCATTATTGCATCGTTAGTCCTTTTATGATTATTGTAAAAAATAATATTTTCTACTTATTTTTCAACTTTATCACGTTTTCTTCACACAAACTTTTTGAAACCGTCGTTTTTATACACACATTTTTTAAACGTGTCGATTACATGTTTTATACATGTTTTTCATACACAGACATTTTTGATGCACTTATATACACACGTTTTATTACACACATTTCTATACACGTTTTTGCAACATGCTTTTATCCACGATTTTTATACATACCAATTTTTTATACACGTTTTTACAGACACATTTTTTTGCATTTTTTTTTAATAACGTGGTTAAAATTGTGTGTAATAACGTGTATAAAAAATATATGTATAAAATGTAATAAGTGGCAGTGATTTGAAAACGTCGATTTGAGCATCTGTCGAGTCCGTATTGCTTCCGGCGAAACATGAAAGGTTGTTCGGAATTGACATTATTAACTTTTTGCCGTGAGGTTTGTTAGTTTTAAAAATCGCATGATAGCGGCGTCAATAAACCGAAAGTCAAATTTATGCGTTTTATTAAAAAATAATATAGTTCAGAAGAGAAACAATTGGTATCAGAGCCTCGTGGCTCTTGATCTAGGGTTTATAAGGTTTTCCTATGTATTTATTTTTCTGTAATTTTTTAAACACATATATTTTGGGTCCACAGACGCCCTTGGATCTTGAACAATGAGGATGTGTATGGTTCATTTTGGAGGTTCAGTTTATGCTATAATTCTTGATTGGAAAAGTTACACGCTCCTTTACAAATATTTGGTCGGAGTATGATACGATTCAGCCCTTGACATTGGATCTAGGATACTGGTCGTTGATGCGACGGAGCTCACTGAGACTATCGGCCATAGTATGTGATCGCCATGCTAATATTGTCTAAAAGAATTATTCAAAGACATTTTATTACATGATATTGTAATAAGCATGTCTTTTTCGCACTGAAGGAAGATTTGATCTATGCTACTGAGTTCAAGATTCAAGAGATGGTGAGTATACTTTTAAGGGGAAGCTTATTGTTGATATACTTAACCATCTACATGCATCACTTGAGGGGAAGCGTTTACGAGTTGCACAAGACCCCTATTAGATGATTACAAAAAGGGGAAGAAGATTCACGATGTGCAGCTTATTATTGTGATGACATGTTTTAGCATTGTTTCTTCATGCAGATTGTTTTGTAATATCAAATAGGGGAAGATTGTTAGGAATTACAGATTTGATGATTACAAAACCCATAAACAGAAATGAAGAAAGAAGAAACAAAAGGAAACAAGATATGCTAAAGAAGGAAACAAGATCAAGATTAATGTTGATTGAAATCAACATTAATGTTGAAGATATAGATTAGTCAAACATTAATGTGATGATTAATGTTAATTAATTAGTTTCCTAATTGTATTATGTTTTCTTTTGAAACAATAAGGACCTATTATGTAATAGTTAGTTAGCTTTATTAGTAAGCTAGGGTTTCTTGTAACCTCCCTCTATTATATAAAGAGGGTAGGCGTCTAGGTTACAAGGATCTATTCCTAGATAGTCTCTCCAATGAGAGTCTAAACGCATAGAAAGCGTGCGTAGTAGTTAGTAATAGTTTCTTTATCATGTTTGAATAAAGAAAACCTTTTTAGTAACTTTGATATGTTCACATTTAAAAGCAGGACAATCTCGTTTTACGGTAAAGAATTTATTTATTCTTTGATATGTCAAAAAGTTGAGTTAAGATGAAAATAAATACGAGTATTATATTGGGTCATAATTTTGCAAATTTTCCTACCTGTAGTATTGAGAAAAACAAAACACATTAATATTATTATTATTTTATCATCATCATTATTGTTCTGTTAGTAATTACGGAGTACTTAACAGGCTCTTGAAAACCCATTTGAGTTATACTTGGTCTTTGCTTTAACGGTTAGAATTTCTTATATGTGTTTGTTTAACGAGTGCCCTACGGGCACTGGTTTGATTTTATTAATTAACTCGAACTATTTTTTAAAAATCTATAAATGCATTTAATACACTTAATTAAACATTTAAATTATCATAATTAAATTATTTTCAGTTTAATGAATTGGGTGTTTCCTTTTTTATACAACTAAACCAATGCCCAAGGGCACCCATTAAACAAACCCATCTTATATTAACTGAGAAGGATAGAACTATAATAAGTGTAAGGCTGAAAACTATCAAATAGTAATCAAGTTTATGATATGTGCTATTTTAGTCATTTTGGCTTCATTTTGAGTATAAAAATCACTTAAAGTTTTAATTATGTTCAATTATTGTGTAATTTTTATGTTACAGTGACCTAAACAGAACACTTCTCAGATCGACTTGATTAATATATTATTTTGTGTTTATTGTTTAAGTTTAGTCGTGCATTAACATGTTGATCATAAATTTGGTTGGAAGTAGTTAAATTCAAGGGTTGAGTGTTTAATATACAACATATTAATGCATATATTGATACTTTAAGCACACCAATTTTAGGAAATTAAACTTTAATGAAATAGTTTTGAAAGTTTGATGGTTTTTATGACTGATATGAAGTTTGAGTGACCAAATTAGAAGACTCATGAAACTTGATTACTATCATGTGACATAGGGAGAATTGCATATATATCCCTGCAAAATCTTAAAATTGTGTATATATCCAACTTAAATTTATAATTGCATATATATCCTTTTAAATGTTCAAAAATTGCATATATATATCCAACTTAAACTACTAATTGCATATATATCATTTCTAAACTTTTGCAATTGCATATATATGCTTTATTAATATTCGTAATTGCACATATATTCTTTTTAATATGTCCTATATATCAAAATATTATTTAACATATTTTTGAACTCTAAATTATGATAATTATATTTTATAAATAGGAAAATTAATACTACGTATTTGCTTTAAAAGTACGATGTCTCAAGGTTTCAAAATGAACTAGGTGACCAAAAGGAATATCTCAAGACAATATTTAACCTCACAAAAAAGTCACATTATATCATATATAACACGAATGCATGAAATGAACTCATCATAGATATATTGATTGTTATATATGTATAATAGATTAATAGATAAAGTGTTTACAATAAAAACGTATATTACTATCAACAAGTTTGTAAATTAAGAAAAAACAATTTTAAAAACACTTTTTATAAAAAATTATAGTTGTCATGTATTTTAAAGTTGTAAATTTATATGTAATAATTATTTAAATATATATAACATATTTAAGGTTTAGGAATGATATATATGTAATTATAAGTTTAAGTTGGATATATATGTAATTTTTAAAGTTTTGAAAGGATGTATATGTAATTATAAGTTAAAGTTGGATATATACGTAATTTTGAGTTTTTTGAGGGATACATATGCAATTCATCATATTCCGTTATTGTAATTACAAACATGTATGTTGACATACAAATAAAAAACTTGCATGATTATTTGGTTTTTTAGTTTGAAAACGAGATTCAAATTTTCAAAATAATCCTACTAAAAAACAAGTATCCCGAAGTAATTTAATCTACAATAAAATTAAAAGATATATTCTATCATTTTGCGAGTACTTTGCTGATAAGAGCATCCGCAATGCCCTTATTTTTTAAAGACTTTTTCTTTCACATTAATGTTTTAATAAATGTCAACTTTCAAAAAGTCATTGATACAAATATTCTTCAATGCACAAAAGTTTTTCAAAAACTTTTTACAAACATTTTTATAAACTCAACAAGTATACATTTAATGAAAATGACTTGTTACTTATAATCAAATGTTTGGTAAGTTGCAAGTCTTTTTCTAAAAAGTATTTTGTAAAATGACTGTCTCAATGCTTCAAGTCTTTTTTCAAATGGTGTAAAATCTTGTAAAAACTATTAGGAGGAATTCAAGATTTTGACTAGTATGCAAAAATAGAAAGTTGATGTGGTCAATTTGTCAAAATGACTGAAGGGGACTATCCAACCAACATTTTTGTCATTGTATCTATTTTATTTTTTATTTTATATAATAAAATAGACTTTTTTACAACCCTTTGAAGCAGACTCATTAAATAATGTTGATGTGTCATTCTCATATTTCACCTCAAGTTTGGTAAGTACTACACCACAATCCTTAAAACTTCTTCCATACGTATCCATCCTCTACACAGCTTTTTTTATTCATTCCGCTCATAAACTCACAATCTCCATTAATGTAATTAACCCTATTTTTAGGAACAATTACAATCACATAAATCACACAAGCTAAATACACAGAATGAATGATAGAGGTGAGATCCATAAAGAACATGGTCATCGTAAAGAACAAATGGGTGAATCCTAACCACTCATTTTTTCATCATAATAAAAAAACTCATTTTCCACCTTTTTCTTAAAACTCAA